>PCFV01000062.1:0-79141 GCA_002812785.1 Phytophthora litchii | reverse complement strand
CTTTGTCTTCTCTTGTGCTTCTTGTGCCCGCACTCTATTCAATCACACTCTATTTTTTAGAGTGTGCTTTATGACCATTATACGTTATTTCAGTCTTATGCTTACTTTTGGTAAGTACGGGTCTAGTTGGCGTCCAAGCCCGTACTTAAGGCTCACAAATCGTTGGTCTTGAGGCCGAAACGTTGCAACCACGCATTCCGCATTCTTTCGCTGCGAGTCGATGATGGCAATGGCGACGAGTTTTCCGCGTGGCAAGAAGCCCAAGGCTCCGAGTCAGAAGGCGCCTGCGTCAGTAGCCGCGCCTGGCGATGCGCTGTTCGGCAAGCGCGGACTGGCGGCAGTGGCTGCAGCTGAAGAACAGCCCAAAAAGAAAGCCAAGAAGACCGCAGGCAAGACCGACAAGAGCAGCAACAAGGACGAGCTGCAGGCCGCCAAGGCCGCTCTGCTGAGCTTCAAGACGCTCCGCAAAGGCATGCTGCTGCTGGGCTGCGTGCGTCAAGTGGCGGACGGCCAGGACTTGATGATCAGTCTGCCCAACAAACTCAACGGCACTGTGGCTCTGTCCGAGTGCTCGGACGAGTTTCACGAGCTTCTACAGAACCAAAAGAAGACAGAGGAGGACGAGCTACCGGCACTCAGCGCCATCTTCAAGGTCGGCCAGTTCGTGCCTTGCGTAGTGCTGTCCACGTCCAAGGCCGACAAGCGCAAGCAAATCCACCTGTCGCTGCGCACGTCGCTTCTTCACGCGGAGCTCAGTCCCAGTAGTCTAGCCAAGGGCACGGCACTTCACGCTACAGTGTCGTCTGTGGAAGATCACGGCGCCATCGTGAACTTGGGTATTCGTGGAGTGCACGCCTTCGTGCCTCGTAAGGAGCTCACGTCGCCTGTGTTCAAGGGACAGCACTTCCTGGTCAACGTGCTGTCAATGAATACACACACCAACACGGCCACTGTGACGATCGATCGCAGCCAAGTCGTCAAGGCCGTCACGCGTGGCGACTCGTTCACACTGAAGCAGCTGGTGCCGGGCATGCTACTCAATGTCCGTGTTGAGGACGTCCTGGAGAACGGGCTGAGCGTCACATTCCTTACATTTTTCACAGCTACAGTCGAGCAGAACCACATGAGTTTGCCCTGTGAGCGAGGATGGGAAGAGTCCTACCGCAAGGGCATGAAGGGCCGTGCGCGTATCATGAGCATTGATTACATCGCGAAGCAGATTACATTGTCGATGGCTCCACACGTGGTGCACTTGCAGGTTCCCGAGTCTCCTTACTCGGTGGGTGACATTATTAAAGAGGCCACCATTGAACGTATTGATGCTGGTGTTGGCATGCTGCTGTCGCTGAAGAGCAAAAGCGAGGATGTCGAAATGGAGGATGCCAGTGAGAAGAAAGAATCCACCACAAATGCAAAGTGGAAGGCCTTTGGACCTGGATATGTGCACATTTCCAACGTCTCAGACAAGCGCGTGGACAAGCTCGAGAAGAAGTTCACTGTTGGCTCGAACATAAAGTGCCGCGTCCTGGGTTTTTCGCCTTTCGACGCGGTCGTGAATATCAGCTGCAAGGAAAACTCGATTTCACAGACGGTGCTGCGCCACAAGGACCTAAAACCGGGCACCCAAGTAAACGGCAAGATTTTGTCGGTTGAGTCGTGGGGTATTTTGTTGGAGATCAGCGAGGGTGTCCGTGGCCTAGTGACTCCACAGCACATGCCTGCCTTTTTGCTAAACAAGAAGGCCAACAACAACGGCAAGTACAAGGTTGGCAAGATTGCGAGCGCGCGCGTGCTGCATGTAGACCTTGAAGCCAAGAAGACGTATTTGACTATGAAGTCGGGGCTGCTGTCGTCAGAGCTTCCTGTTCTGAGCTCCTTCGAGCAAGCCACAATGGGTCTCATTGCACACGGTTTTATTACTAAGATTGCCGAGTATGGTGTGATTGTCACCTTCTACAGCAACGTGTATGGTCTGGTGCCAATGGCTGTGCTCCAGCAGGCTGGCATTGAGAATCTGGAGGAAGCATACGTTTTGGGTCAAGTGGTGAAAGCGCGCGTGACACGCTGTGATGCGAACAAGAAGCGGTTGATGATTTCGTTTGATACGACGTCTAGCAGCTCGGTGAACAAGCCGAGTGCTGCCCCGGAGACTGCTGTAAAACTCGTGGGAACGACGATTACTAACGTCAAGGTTACGGAAGTCGAGACCACATGCTTCCGCGTGCAGACTAAGGATGGGATGGAGGGTGTGCTCCCGTTCGTGCAACTGACGGACTTTCCGCGTAACACTTCCCTATTGGACGAAATTGTGAAGCGCTTCAGTGCTGGAGATGTGATCTCAGATCCACTGCTAGTTGTTTCTCAGGAATCCGACGGTGTGCTGACGCTGTCAAAGAAACCACTGCTGCTTAAGTTTGCCTCGCGTAAGACCGTTCTGCCTCGCACTTTTGGAGATATTAAGGAAAATGCTGTCCTCATTGGCTATGTGACGTCTGTGAACGCGTCGAAAGGTGTATTCGTGAAGTTCCTGAACAACCTTGTTGCAGTCGCTCCCAAGGGATTCCTTAAGGAACAGTTCGTTGCGCAGATTGACGAAGGTATGTTTGAGATCGGCGAAACTGTGACGTGCTCCGTTGAGAAGGTCGATAAGGAAAAGAAACAGTTCATTGTTGGCTTCAAGCAGAGTAACTTCGTGCTGCCGACAAACACCACCAACAAGGCTCGCCCTGCTTTCTTCCAAGCATATCTTCGCGAGCAGGCTTTGGTGCGCAGCACTAGTGATGTGGGGGATGCTCCGTTTGCTCTGGGAAAGACGGAGAAGGCTGAGTTCGTTGGTGTTCGCCCGTACGGAGCTGTCTTCGCCCTAGAAAAGAATGAGGAGTCCGTGACGGTGCTAGTACCTTCAGTGACTGAGGACAACAAATGGGATGAAGGCGACACTGTAAAACTGCTACTGACGGATTACGACTTCAGCAAGAGCGTCTACTATGGTGCTGCTGACGGATCGCTGGTCAAGAGTGGATCAAAGAAATCGCTTAAGCAGAAGCAACGCGTGAAGGCTGGAGCCAAAATCACAGCCGCTACGGTTCTAGCTGTGAGCCCCACAGAAAAGTACGCAGTGGTGTCTTTCCCGGACGCCGATCTGTTGCAATTTGGCGTTGTGCAGTCGTGCGATTTCTGGTGCCCGTCGCAGACTTGCAGCCAGCTCGGAATTGAGGTTGGCGCACTGATTGAGTGCCGCGTATTGCAATCCTCGCTGAAGTGCGGCTCTAACTCTTCGCCATTCGACGAACTTGTTTTGCTGGCTCTGGAGGAAGAGAAGCTGGTAACCAAAACAAAGGATGCACGCAAGGTATCGTCCAAGTTGCCCAAGTACACGGACGATGATCTTGTGCTTGGGAACACGGTGACAGGTGCAATTGCTGGTATTTCCGAACACTCGATGGAAATTCGCTTAGAGACAAGCAAGAAGGTCGGAAAGGTGCGCACGATGGTATCCATTGTTGACGTCGACGGTATCGACGAGAAGTCTGGCCACTCGCACCCGTTTGACAGGTACTCGGTCAACACCACCGTCAAGGGACGTGTGATCGCCGTCACTGCCAAGGGTGCCAACAAGCTCAAGCCTGTCAGCAAGGAGAACCCAGCGAAGTTCCACTCCCTGCAGCTGTCCTTGCGTTCTGAAGACGTGGCTGGTGACGAGAAGGTGGATGATGTTCAGCGCTTTGTTCGCCCGGACTGGCTGGAGGGAAGCGCGGGTCGCGCTCTTCTTAAGGAAGGCAACTCTGTCAACGGTGTTATTTCAGAGCAGTCCGGCGACTACCTGACGGTTAAACTCAGTAGCAACGTCACGGGCACTCTCAGCTGCGTTGAGGTATCGAAGGATCTGGAGGTAGTGCGCGAATTCCAAAACAACTTCCCCGTGGGCAAACGCGTCAAATGCTACGTGCTCCAAGTTGATGATGAGAAGAAGGCGGTAGACCTGTCCCTGATTCATTCTTCCTCGGCGCAGGACCAGGCTGTCGTGAAGCCCGGAGTCGTTATGAACGGTGTGATTTCAGCGAAGAAATCGGTGATTCGCCCGCCGTCAATCATGGTGCAGCTTGGTGCTCACACGTTTGGTCGTGTTTGCATCACGGAGCTTCAGGCCAAGTGGGAGAACAATATGCTGGAGCTACCTCAGTTCGCAACTGGTACGGTCGTACGCTGCGTTGTCCTTTCGACCAACAATGGCCACATCGACTTATCGCTGCGTGAGGACGCGATAGAGAACCCAAAAGAGTATGCGAAGAAGACGTCCAAACCCACTGAGCGCAATGTGGGCGACTTGGTGCCCGCAGTGGTGGCAACAACAACGACTAATGGATGCTTCGTGCGGGTGGATCGTCACACAACGGCTCGTGTCATGCTGCGTGACCTCAGCGACGACTTCGTGAAGGACCCGCAGGCCCTATTCTATACCGGCAAACTGGTGGCTGGTCGCGTGACGAAGAAGTCTGACCGCGGTCTCGAGCTCAGTATTAAGGTTTCCGTCGTCTCGGAGGACGTGTCGATGTTCAAGTGGAACGATCTCAAGGAGGGTCTCACGGTCAAGGGCACGATCACGAAGGTACAGGCATACGGTGTCTTCGTTCGCATCGAGAAGAGCACGATCAGTGGTTTGTGCCACATTACGGAGGTTGCGGACGAGACGGTGACGCAGCCGTTAGACCAGATCTTCTCCGAGGGCGACTACGTCAAGGCTAAGGTGCTGAAGGTCGAGGGCCGTCGTGTGTCGTTCGGTCTAAAGCCGTCGTACTTTGAGGGCGAGGAAAGCAGCTCCGAAGAAGAATCGGATGACGAAGAGGAGACTGACACTGACGGCGAGGAGGCAGAACCCATGCAGGTCGATGAGGACGAAGAACCTGCCAAAAAATCAATCGCAAAGAAGTCGAAACCTGTCGCCATGGAGATTGACCTAGGCGACGACGAGTCCACTTCAGAAGAGGAGGATGCTACTGGTTCTGTTCCGATAGAATTCAGCTGGGACGGATTCTCGAACGCGCTGGGCAAGAGGACCGACTCGAAAGATGACGAGGAGTCTTCTTCCGATGAGGAAGATAACGACGACGAGGCTGCCAGCTCTTCCAAGTCCAGCAAAAAGAACCGTATGCAAAGCGACGAATGGGTGGCGTTGCGCGAAAAGGCTCTTGCTAGTAGCGAGGAGATTCCGCAGAGTGCTAGCGACTACGAGCGTTTGCTGGCCGTATCGCCACAGAGCTCATACTTGTGGATCCAGTACATGGCGTTCCACGTCTCACTGACCGAGATTGACCTTGCCCGTGACGTTGCCGTTCGTGCGACTTCTGCTGTTTCGTTCCGCGACGAGAAGGAGAAACTAAACGTGTGGGTGGCTTACCTGAACCTTGAACACGACTTCGGCGACGACGCAAGCTTCTTGCGCGTGTTCAAGAGCGCGCTGCAGGTGAATCACCCGAAGCGTGTGTACTTGCACTTAGTGGATCTGTATGCCCGGGCCGTGGAGCATGACGACGTGAAACAAACGCTGACTACGATGCAGAAGAAGTTCCGCACCAGTAAACAGACGTGGATCCGCTCGCTGCAGTACTTGGTTGGTGAGAAGCTGTTTGCCGAAGCCGCGGAGACACTGCAGCGCAGTCTGAAGAGCCTGGCAGCTCACAAGCACCTGCCGGTGATCCTCAAGTACGGCCAGCTACTGTACGAGCAGGGCGAACTGGATAAAGCTCGAACGATCTTCGAGGGCATCCTGGCCAATTACCCGAAGCGCATGGACTTGTGGAATGTGTATTTGGACAAGGAAATCAAGTTCGGTGACGTGGTATTGGTTCGCGCGCTGTTTGAGCGTCTGCTGGCTATGGATTTCTCCGCGAAAAAGATGAA
Source organism: Phytophthora litchii (assembly GCA_002812785.1). Lineage (NCBI taxonomy): Eukaryota > Oomycota > Peronosporomycetes > Peronosporales > Peronosporaceae > Phytophthora > Phytophthora litchii. The sequence continues at coordinate 73,240 of PCFV01000062.1, read as the reverse complement.
GTTCCTGTTCAAGAAGTACCTGCAGTTCGAGCAGGACCAAGGCGATGATGAGCACGTGGAGCATGTCAAGCAGTTGGCAAAGGATTTTGTTGCTAGCGCTGCGGCCAAGTAGACACTGACATAGATATTGAATATAGTATGTAGTTTTGCAGCAAGGACAAGATTATTAGTGCGTTTAGTATCTACGTTGGATGCACTTTGTTCGCGTGCGTTGATATCCTACTTGCAAGCAGCGCTGTTGATGCAGCATCCAGTGGAAACAATACTGCAGGATCACGAGCACGTTTTACTACTAGAGGTGGCAACAGGTGAGGATGGTGCCCAGACTGCAAGTTGGAGATTGGTTCGTTTGTCTCCTCAAGTGTCTTCGGATCAACATTTGAGTGCTCTGAAGAATTAGCAACGACAAGGATCGAGTCTTCAGCAGCAGCAACAGATTCTGCCTCATCAGACTTCGTGTTGGTAATTGCAGCCTGAGCTTCTGAAGCTTTATGATTGTGATCGTGACAATGGCGTTCATTTGAATGATCTCGATGCTTTCGGTGGTGATGGTGACGATGGTGACGATGATGTCGGTGCTTTGAAGGCTCCGTTTGGGTTTCCATCTCTTTCATCGGAGATTCCGTTGGACTTAGTGCAGTATCAAGTCCAATACCGCCGTCTTCCGATGTCGACGTCGATCTGTCCACTTTCAACAGTGCTAATTGAGCCAAGCGTGCTCTTCGCATTCGCCATCGTTGGATATACCCTTTGACGTATGAGTCAACGAGCATCTGCGCTACCTTGGCTCGATAGATGAAAATCTGTTTGACGCGGTCTCTTTGTTGCTCGTACGGCAGCGATCGGATTCCTAGTTGATGAATACACAGGATCCGCAATAACTCGTTGAAATATGGTCGTTTCCGACAATCTGAGCTCGGACCCCATTGCGCTTGCGCTTGAGTTCGTAGCTGTAAAAATGCAGTGCGTTCTTGATGAGCATCAACGCGAAGTCCCGGGGGAAGTTCCAACAGAAAGCTCCCCAGTTGCCACAAAGGGAAGTACCCCGTGTTGTGAGGGTCGAAGCGCAGAAAAACCTCTCGATAGGCCTCGAAATCAAGCAGTGATACAGAACAAACGTCGCTTTTGAGGTAGCAGCTCCGGAAGTTTTCGAGGATAACCGCGATGAAAAGATTGAGGAACACGAAAACCACAAGCGTGACGTACGTGATGAAGAAAAATGCTGACCCTGCCACACTACCGCAGTCTGAGTACACACGACCTGTACTAGCGTTTATTCGTTCGGCACAAAAGGGTTTTTCAACCATGCAGTCGGTCATTGTGAGATGCCAGTCATCCCCCGACATAATTTGAAATAGCAGCAATGTGGCCGAACCAAACGAGCGAAAGTTGGAGAATGAGTTCATCGCTGGGCCATATCGTACACCACCGAAAAGCTGGCGAGCCACGATGGCAAAGATAAAGTAGATCATGAACATGAGGAAGAAAATTTGCCCCAACGGCCGTAGTGATGCCCTAAACGTTTGATATACCGTGTAAATCCCGCGATTCAGATGCACAAAGCGAAGTACGCGCATCATCCGAAAAACACGTCCTGCCTGGATGATCGAGTGGTAACCTGTAGCGAAGAAATACGCGACAATCGACCCACACAGAATGGCCACCTCGAAGATACCTTGTGGTTGTAACAAATAGTATTGGCGAAAACCAATACACTTGATCAAAGCCTCAATGGTAAAAATCGCGAGGAAAATGATCTCGATGACCTTAAACGACAGCGAAGTACCCCCTTCCGATCTTGGACTCACGAGCAACAGAACCAAATTCAGCACAATGGCGATAGATATGCCAGCTGAGAAATATGGATGCTTACACAGGTCATAAAGCTTTGCTTGGATTTTGAGACGTGGACGGGGAATACTCTTCAGCGGCTTGAGCAGCAAGATAAATTTCTCGAGATCGACCCAAGATTTTTGACTCTCGGTTAGAATCTCTGTGCCATTGTTACGTTGGAATTGCTCCACCAACACACCGACGAATAGACGAATGACGAAGAGAGATCCCACATAAATGTAGAGTACGAAGAATATTGCTGCTTGGGCTGATGCATCCGTCACGGGTTGTTTGCCTAAGCCAGCGATATCCATCGCAGCAAACGCCTTATCTACCCATTTTAGCGATGTCATTTCCAGCAATGTAAGAAATCCTGCTCCAATGTTGTCGAAGGAGAATCGTGCATTTTGCCATACCCGTGGCATTAAGATGGCACCACCGGGTGCACCTCGCGCAGCAGCTTCTTGCAACGGAAGCACTCCGTCTGGATAAACCAAATAAAATCCCACACACTCTGCAGCATTAGACACGTCGCTATCATTGCAAGAGAAGAAAAGTTCGGAGAAAAGTGAACGACCAACAACGCCGAAGATTATGTAGACGATAAGGCACAGTGACAATACGTTTCCTACGTGTGGCAACGAACGAGCCACTGCATTTAGGATGATCTTCATTTCATGATTATGATTCAACATTCGTAGTGGCCGAAGCACACGGCCGGCGCGAAAAACACTGGATGCGGTCACTGTTGGGTCCATGGTTGTGATGATTTCATCAGCAACAGCCAGCAAAAGGAGAGCAAAATCAAGTTGGTTCCATTTATTTTCCATGTAAGTTTGGCGATGCACGTAACCAAGAACCTCGTCACTGTGGAATATGGTGACTCGCAGGTACTCAAAGCCGAACCCTGACACGCCAACTTTCACAACAAATTCCACAAAAAGCACGACAAGTGCGATACGGCTCAAGGTCGTGATAGCCAGATCAAACGTCTCGCTAGGAGGTGACATACTCATTTCTGGGTGTGGTTCATCCAGGACGAGACAGATGCAACTCACTAAAATCATGAACTGAACTAGGCGTGAAAACCAGACGTTCATTGCCACCTTCCTGCATATTTTTTTCCACTCGGAGACCCGTCGACTATTCCGGTTGGCGCCTTGAGCATTCGTAAATCCATTTCGAAAACTGTATGATGATCCCTGAATGTTAGAATTTAGCGTATCTGAGTCGCGTTGATCAGCTGTATCTTCACCCTCTTTCCTATCATCCAAACCCAGAAACATTCGCAACTTCACATTGCTAACATTTTCCAGCTGATCCATCTCACCAAAAGCACGTACACCAACTTCCTCAATTTTCTCGTAAATATCGAGCTCCTTAGGGATAGCGATAATTTGTGCTAGTTGTAGCTGATACGCTTCTTCTTCGGAGATAGAAAAGTTTTCAAGAATGACGGCAATGAAAAGGTTTAGCAGCACATACTGACCGATGATGAAGTTGAGAATGAGAAAAGGGACCATAAACCAATGAGGGTTGGCGGCGTCGACGGCATCATAAGTAATACTGGACCATTGGTCGCCTGTGATGACCTGCAGTAGTGTCAGAAATGAACGTCCAAAGGTGTCGAAGTTCCAACGAGGGATATCACCATCTTTTCCAACAAGGTGTGAACCACCGAAAAGTTGCATGCCTATAATACTATTCACAACTTGAAAAATCAGCATAAATACCACGACATCCATCACTCCACGTGAAGATTTAAGGACTGACTGAATAAGCTTGCGAGTGCCCTCATACTTCATCATGAGACGCGTTACACGGAGGGTTCGTAGCGACGACACACTGTTGAGGCCGCTAAAGCTTGTGTCCAAGTTATTGAGAATGAGATTACCCGACGTACAGCATACCACCACCATATCGAAAATTCGCTCTGTACTGCCTAAGTAGAGCCGTAGACCTCGCATTGCCACGATTCGCATGATCATTTCAGCCAGGAAAATGACACCAAATACGTATTCGGATATTGAAAGCACGAGTTCTAGCTTGGAATTCATGTTCGGATACTCGACCAGCAAGAAGAGAGTATTCAGAAGAATGCAAATCGTGATGAAATCATCAAACTTTTTGGAGAGCACAAAGCGCTGAAACTTGACGAACAAAGGACTTGTGGCCGGAGTATTTCTCATCACTAACGCATGTGTTGACGTGGAGAAATTCAATGCATCCATATCGGGGATCACCTCCATTGTCATTGCCTTTTTACGTGAGACAAGAGGTGCTGGAGTAATTGTGGCATCGGCCAACTGATCACTAGCGTCGCCATTGGCATTTTGCATAGATCGGGTCAGCGGACCCATGAGTTCTTCCATAAGCACACCATTCTGGATAAGCTGCATGGTAGTTTCCACTGTCAGGTTGCGTAGCGATTGCCACTGATGCATCTTAGCAAGCAAAGATAGATAATCTTCTCTGTTATTCACTGTTTTGCTGTAAGCAGGAGCACTTGCAGGGCGTCGATTGCGTGGTCGAGATGTTACATCATCTTCAGCCACTGATCCAGCCACAATTGTTGAGGTCACACTATCTCTTCTCGAGACATCTCTTCTCGAGATAGAAGTGTCACGGGTCATAATAGCAGAACTCTCCTTGACAGCATAAACCGCTCCAATCTGACCTAATGGTGGAGCAACGTGGTCTTGTTTCCCTGCTTCAGCACTACTTTCATCACCGACGATCGTGTCCTCAATGACAAGCGTTGCACCCATGATCATGTTCACGTGAGTCTCCTCCATTTCTCGATCGAGCTTGCCCATATAGTGAGGTTTTTCTTTCTCACCTTCCTCATCGAGCGTGAAGTTCATGAAAGCTGTGGTGATGACAGCCACAAACAAGTTGACCACAAGAAAGACCATCGAGGCGACAATAGCAATGAAGAATAGCACACTGAAAAAAGACGACGCCTCAATTACAGGCTTCATGATATCTGTCACCCAGCCATCTTGTGCGACAACAAGAAATACAAGGAATAACGACGATAAACCACTGTCGAAATTTACGTGACTAGATGGTGGAGTCACGGCCAGGCATATCTGATTATTCGCGGAACAACTTGAATTCGTTGAGCAATAAACCCGTGGCAAAGCCTCTAAAGCTTCCATTACCATCGTCGCTGAAGATGCCGAAGATGCAGATGCTGAGCCGTAAATTAAAGAGTAATCATCTTCATCGGGTCTTGGAATCGTACATTGCTGGTCATACGACCCACTGTATGCTTCGAGTCCAAAGATTGAGAAAGCCAGCAAACCAAACATTGACAACGTACCGACGTTGGCAAGAAACGGCACTGCACGCATCAACGCTTTGAGAATTCGTCGCAATCCCGAGTAGAGAGTCAAACTCCGCATAGTCTTGAGTCCACGCAATACCTTCCACTTGTTTCCCCCTCCCCCAGGTAGTCCGTGCGATATAAGGCTGATAATTAGAAGCGAAACCTGCAGAAATCTGTAGCGTGAGCGCTGGAAGTAGGCGTCTTTGTTGCCCCACAGACCAAAGGCTAACACTTTTAAAACTACCTCCATCAATAGCATTACAGTAAACGTGACATCCAAGTTGGCAAGTGTTGAACCCGTGACGTATTCATTGTCCAGTGCCAGTACGAGAACATCCGCGAGTACAACAACGTATAAAATTACTCGAAACCAGGTCGCTTTGACCGCGATACGGAGATTTTGACGGAGCTCTAAAACCCAGAGAGGTGCTGGCTTTCGCGGTGATTTGACTACAACGTCGGCTCCATTTTCATGCATTTCATCGCCGTGGATATCTTTGTTATCGAAAGGCTGTGCTGGGTTTGAGAATTTTCCCGGTTCTAGACTCCTACCATCACGTCGCCGGCGATCACTTCTCGTCATTGCGGCACCAAAATATTTAGACCCAAACTTATGTAGTCGCTCAAGCCGCTGAATCTCTGCCTGTGTTATCACTGCCTCGGGTCCTGCAGGACTTGTGAGAAGCATCGAAGTACGTCGAACCAGTTTTGTATCCTCCACGGAAAGCTCAACGGATTTGCGCGATGCATTTGATGGAGTGACCGTAATGGTTAAACGCCGTGGTTGATCCGCTGCCCACGATAGATCATCTGGCTGCGTAGTTTTGTTCACATCGGTCGCCATTATATCGCGAATACGAATTGGTATTTGTATCGGCTTTCAGCGATAGGCACCGGAGTTCAGAATGTCGACTCTCGGGATCATACAGATTGAAAAGCACTCGCTCGAATTTTGGGACCTACAACAGCTTCTTCACCCGTGTAGATGATGGGGCTGCAACACACAGATGACTGTGCAACGACTGTCAGACGCAATCGCCCGGACTCTAAATAGTGCCTCCAACATCAGTTTCAACTCCGACCTTCGCCCCATGAGATGGTGAATGTGCTATGAATGACAACCTGCTATCTTTAAGGACTCACCTAGCTGCTTTCTTGGCTATCATCATCTGGGAACACAATAATCCCAACAGCGTACTTCATCATCACGGCTGTAGGTGACTCGTCTCGCATGTCAATCACGGAACTAATGGATCGACCGAGAACGACACGGACTACACTGTTGGTATCAACGTCTTGAGAAATAGTCGGTGGTAACTGATACGGGGACAACGATGGCAGCAATATCACCGGTGCTTCACTCAGCGACGTGGTTTCGACGCGCGGTTGACACGTAATCCGACACATTGGCAACGGGTGTAGAGTCGTGATCGCCGCTTGTTGAACAAGTACAAGTCCTTCTACTCGAATACCCCACGACTCGACTCCACCGTCGATGTTGTGCAAAACAGCTCCATGCCAATCCCTCTCACGGCTGTCATCACTACACAATGCTCCGAACTTCTTGACGATCCTAAGAGTTTTCGTCTTCATTGCGTCCCCTTCATTCTTAGCATCGAGTGAGTCCGCGGATGAATCCAGCTCAAGGATCAGCAAAAGCGAGGGTTCAGCGATACCTATCCTCTCCGCACTGTACGTGAGAAGACTTCGAAGAAATCTGCAGGCATCACTTACCACTGCTAAGTTGAGGGCCCAAGCACGATGTCCACGGAGACATCGCACCAGAACACCGACACGGCAAGCGATGAGCAGCAAAATTTGCGCCACCGATACTGTTCCACTAGCTCCAGCAGGCCAAGCAGTTCCAGCGAAGAAGTTTTCTGCCCATTCAAATGGCACGTATCCTCGTACCAATGATGATAGCTGCTGTTGGCGGTTTAACTTGTGAGAACTGACCGACGTTGGCGGAACGCGAAGAAGCGTAAGGTGCTTGTAAATTGCCTCGAAGGCAGACAACTGGTTTGTAAGCTCGAACTCGAATGACTGCCATGGGAAAAACTCGGTCATGCCGTTGTCAGCGGGGTTTGGTTCGCTCGGAGGGTTGCTAGCTGCTTGAAGAGATTTGAAAATGTCTTCAACCTGGCAAAAACTGGTCCAAAGTCGCTCACACATAATTCCACCGTCGGCGGAGGAGTGACGCGGTAGCCACTCATCTTCTGCTTCTTCTATCGACGTGGCAAGCGGGGAATTTCCAATAGAAAGAAGATCATTTAGTAACTCCGCGGACAACACAGCCTCCCTTGTTGCATCATCCTCTGCAGTAACAGAGCCGTTGTCGGTATCAGGCTTGGCTAGCTGTCGTAGCAACGTACTTGTCATCTTGTCCCGTTCAGCAACGTCCACGGCCACTTCCTCAACCGACGAGAACTGAAGTACAACATCCTCCAAATCTCTTACCACGGAGCTGCCCACAACCTTCTCATCTCGAATTTGCCTATGATTCCTCAACACAGCTAGCGTCAGATCTGAGGCCACCGAATTAGTTGCGCCGCATTCTTCCACTAACTTTTGCCGAACCATTTGATCAATCGTTCGAGCATGAGCACGATCACGATCACGATCAACAAAGTCGAGTTGTGATAGACTTGAAGAAGAGGACACGACGATCCGGTCCATTACAGCGAGTTTGCCATTCTCAATCGCCGTGGCCACAGCAAAAGATGCGAGCACATACCACTCGGGAACGGATAGCAGTGCGTGCTCATTAATCAGTTGTGATACTAAGGTGAGCGCTGACTCCGCGTGCTTGGCATCCACGAGTTCCAACACAAACCTGTGTTTGGTCGTAATCAGCATGATCAACTCTTCACGAAAAGTAACGTTGTCGATGCTGGTATCAACGAAAACAGCGATGTCCCAAGTGGACAGCTTTAGTTCCACTCGACTCCGTTCATGGGGCATATAAATTATGAGTGCTCGAGGCAGATGTGTACGGCAGTGTTTACCTCGCAACGGAGCAACATCAACAACTAGTGATGCAGAAGATGACCAAGATGTCCACAGTTTGTCAGAAATTGTCCCATCGTCTTCTCTTGTCGAGTCAAGGTCACGAGGTTCGAGCTCAGATGCGTGAACGCCATACTTATGTAAGTAGTGATCCAGAACCTGAGCGAAGCTGGACGGGAAAAGCGTTTTCGCCAACACTAATTGCTCCAATGCATGTTGCCAGGTTGTCATTTCGTCATCAGACATGGCATCCGCCTTAGAGTGAGTCGACAATTCATCCAGACTGACTAGAGCTGTCGTGATTGGAAATATAGCGTTTTTCCTCTCAGTGCAGCTTAGTATCAATGGATCTTTGTTGCCCATGTCACAAAAGAGCTGCTCCATATCCAGTTGCAACCGCATTCTCGTTGTCTTCCATTCGTACCACAGCGTCTCGGCATCCACTAGAAGCTTGTCCAGATTCTGCTGAAGCTGATCCAGAGATAATTCCTTAATTTCAGAAGCGCTGTTCTCTGCAGTGGAGCTATCAAGAAGTGGGTGTGGAGCCTTTAACTGCGTTCCTCGAGCATTCTTGCTCCCCCCTGAAGTCTTCCACCCATTAAACAAGTACGAGCACAGCTTCACTCGACGTCGTAAGCGTTCTACTAGCGATGTACCCGAATCTCCAGACCATCGCTGCGAGTTCCAGCGTCCTGGGAAAAGCCCTAGTCCATGATGTCTTTGGTCACTGGGATCGAGGAGATCAAGATATGGCGAGTTCTTCAGTCTTGCTTTGCGGATGCGGCCTGTGACCAACCACACTATAGCGTCATACCAGGCAGAAAACTGCATCTCGTCTTTTATCGACGGCTTTCTCGTTTGAATTTGCTCTTGTATCGACTCCAGGAAAGAGAAGATCTGGCGATGCGAGTCTGAAACAAATCCAGAGCTTATTCGAGTGATTAAAGCTGTTAGCCCGCAAGTTGAGAGCTGCACCTTGTCATCACCTTGTACTGCTAGTTGTTGAGCTACTGCGTTCTCTAAGTATCGAACGCTTTGCAGATAGAATGGGGACTTTCGTGTTCCAATCATCAAGGACGACGACATTGTTGCCATAGACCTAGCCACACCCACTAGCCGGGACGCCATTGCGGCGTATACTTCGGAGGCGGTATCGAGCTTGGAATGCATTGCTTGAAGACTTCGTGAACGTGAGCTCCAGATTAGCTCGGCTTCATACTCATTTGCGAACTGCAACGCAAGTTCGCTGAACCGTTCTTGAAGCTGAATCGTGATTCCTTGGTTTGCTCTTCGAGCAGCAAAAGGAGAATCATCAACGGGGGGTGGTATCAATGCATCAAAGAGCTGGTCAAGTTGGTCACGATTCTGGATCAGTTTAATCCAGCAGTCAGCAAGTCCTATTTGCCCTCCACGTAGCTCCTGAAGCAAGTTGGGATGAGTTCTTCCCACACAAGGAAGCTCAAACAAAGTTTTCAACTCGAAATTGGGCACCGACACTGTAAAATGTGCGAATTGGGATGCCAAGACATGCTGCAATTCCAAAGAAACTGGTGTTGTTGTGACAGCATAGACCTGGAAACTCCTCCCATTACACATGCTTCGAATGCTTGACGGAGGGAAACTGGTGTTGTTGTGACAGCATAGATCTGGAAACTCCTCCCATTACCCATGCTTCGAATGCTTGACGGAGCGTTGCCATCACTATCGCGACGACCAGGTGTCTTAGCCACAGCGTAGGCTGCAGGACTCAAATTTGCGTTTGCAGACACAGCGGCAGCAACAGATACCGGATCAATTACCAACGCCTTGTGTTTGCCTGCCCTCACAGCGCGTTTAGGCATAGCAGCCATACCATCACTGACTGTAGCTGCCGTCTGCGTTAACGATGATATTGGTACCATTGCAGAGCTGGAAATTGACGTCCGTCGCTGCTTCTGTTTTCGTTGATCCTCGTAATATTTCATCGTAAGTTCATGGAGCATTGGTCGTCGAGGCGGAGCGTGAGAAAGTCGAGTTTGACTAAGGAAAGGTTGCAAGTGATCCAGCAACGCCGAGTCTGCGCTGCGAAAGTTCACTAATAGCGCGGGTATTTCCAGGCGTAGAGCTTCTTGGAGGTAGACCTCAAGCTTTGGATCATCACATGAAATCACCATCGACTCCTTCATCGCACTGGGGTTTTCGCTTTCAAATTCGCCAGCACCACCATATCCGAATAGAGTGGAGTGCAACACGTGTCCTGAGAACATGTGGACCAAGAACCGCTGCAATACACCCGACGGATCTACGAGAACTGGAACACGGTCGCATAACTCGTCAGCTAATCTTATCGTACGGTAAATACTTGGATTGCGGAGGAATGAGAAACACGACGTCCAAATTAACCGCACGATGCCTATGCTTTCATCTTCCACGTCGCCATCAATTTGGGTGTTCAATAGACGTCTCTCAATACCAGGACTGCAGCCATCGACAATATCCTTTAAAATGAGTTTGCCAAGTAGACTCCAACATTCGTTTTGTTTTGCAACATTCAACGACGTAACATGTGCAAATGCGCATTGGGCACTATCCCGCACAGTGACGCCCATGATTTCATACTCGGTTTTACATTTCTCTTGATCCGATTCTTCATTCCACTTCATGAAAAGGTCGTTCATCCGCTCCGAGATCTGACGCCATTCTGCTCGAAACTTTAAAACTTGCTCTAACCGGAGATTAGTCTCGCTGTCCATCATCATGAGTTCTTCATGGCGTGCTTGGAGTGCCCAACGAGCTTCTTCCATATCTGGATCGACACTGCGCGCTTCATTGACAGCAACACCGTTCTCATAAACTGGGTTACTGACTTGTTGGACTCTAGGCGCTAGCTGGAGATCAATACGCTTCAATTCACTATCAATCTGTGAGGACTGAAGCTCAAACCTTTGCTGTAGATGTTCCTGTACTGGAACCACTTCGTCTCTGGCAAATCTCATCGTCTTCAGCGTATTTTCAAGACGCATAACTTTCTCTTGATGATTCTGCAGTTTTGTCCGATACATGACGGTGACGTTTGTCATGAACGATAGAAAATAGTCCAGCTGAGAATTTGGATCCGCTGTCGCGGAGGACATCATAAGTGAATACACGTTCCGGCATAGCGTGACGTATTTTGCAACTTGTTGGATATCCCAATTCACACCACACAGAGATGGTGACATCAGAGCAGATCTTGCCACCTCCGGAACGAGTCGCTGTAGCTCAAATTCGGTGAAGTCCAATCGACGCCAATGGCAGGATGGTCTCGTGTTCATCCAGCGTACGAAAGACGACTCGAAGACTCGGTCTTCCTCATTACCCCGCTGGTCGTCATCGAGAATACATAGGCGAAAGTTTTTCTGGATACGTCGTTGAAACTCGGCCATGAGCTCAGCCTCCGTCACAACATCTAATTTCTTGCGAGCTTGAATACAGCTGAGTACAAGCTCATCGCGTAGCTCATGACCGCCTGGGAGTAGAGTTAAGGATGGAATTTTCTCCAGACAAAGCTCTTTAATGATGTCCAACAAAACGCTCGTGTGTGGATTATTTCGATCGGAGCTAACCTGTCGCGCTCGAATCCACAATGCAACTCGTTCTTGGCGCACTCCAGCAGCTCCTAGCACCGCCTTCAGAACTCTTTTGTGCTGATCAATCATATTTTCACCATTACCATCCTCAACAGTACGGACTTTAAACCCGTGAAGATCACACGCGAACCGTAGCAATTTGTCCGACAGTAACCGAGTGTGTCGCGACAATGACGACACAACTATTTGCTGCTGTTGGCTTAGTGAGTGAACCAGATGCGTAGCTTGAGTAAGACACCAGGAGCTACTGAGCAGGATTTCCATCTCATATGCGGTTAATTGCCCGCAAGAGTAGGGTCGGTTTGTCATTTTGTCGAGTCCAGTTGCTACGTCCGTACTTGCTGAGGCTGCTGCGATTTCCAGCAACACTCTAGAAACTAACTCAGTTGCTGAAATGGTTAAATTGCCACCACTATATGCCCCTCGTGCTTGGTCTGAAGAACGTCGAGAGATTCCATTCGCTGCCGTCAAGTGCTCATTCAGTAGATCGCGAAGTTGAATTAATCGAGGTTGTAAAAGAGGAGCCTGTACATGATGTTCCGCTAGTTTTACTAAGAAGTACAGGGATTCCACTGACGTAGGAAGATTAAGATCGGACCTACCACGGAACGCCACGCTGAAGTACTTTTCACTTAGATGGCGTAACAATGTCGATATTTTCTGTTGTATATCCTCGCCATTCACTTCAACTGCAGCACCAAATTTCACCACTTGCGATCTGACACCAGAGTTCTCCATTGGGCAATTCGATAGGAAGATGTTCTGCAACTCGCTAAGCCAGCTTTGATGAACTTTACCCAGCTGTACAAGAGTGGTTCCCTCACTTGCAGCGTTCGTAGAACTAGAGATGCCTGTCGCGAAAAGAAACGTTCTTTCCAGCAGCATATTCACGTGGTGGAGGTTGAATAGATAAAGACACGGATGCTCAGTGTGCCTCAACTGCTGGAGAGCTGTCATCTCGACAGCAAAATCCACACTAGCACGTAGGATCACTTCTTCGAGTGGAAGTTGCTGGCTTATTTCACCTTTGGTCGAAAGTCGACGTTCAGTACTTGATTGCAAGAGATCAGCTTCGAAATGTTGCTGAAACCTGACGCGAAACACAGTCAGAAGATCTTTCTGCGTGTAAGTCGGAACTCTGAATACAATAAAATGACGCATGAAGCGTGCCAGCGTTGATGAACGACTTTGAGTAGACTTATCGTAACGCATGCACGCTCCAATCTGTTTCTCTACGCGTTGAAATCCTCCATGCTTCGTGCTGTAGCCCAATCGATGGTCCAGCATCATACGAATAAACTGAATTTGTATCTTGTCAGCTATAACTCCGCTAGCGTCCAGGTCATCAAGGAAAACAAATGAATGTCTTGATCTCCCAGCGAAGAGCTCAGCCTCTTCCCGCATCTTCGCTCGAGAATCTACGTCATGTTGATCTAAAGGGTTAAACCAGGCTGCAGGTATACTTGTCCAGTCGAGAATTCCATGCACATGTCGTTCGTCTAATGATGTCTCAATTTTCATTTTTGCTGCCTCAGTCTCGCGGTTGCGAAGCATAAGCCATCGTAACAACGATGTTTTACCACTCGCAGCAGGCCCGACCAACAAGAAGGAGTGTGAAGAATGCAGCAGCATTGTACAGAGATGAATCAACGAGGTCGCCGCCGGAACCAATACCAAAACTTGTCCATTTATAATGTCAATAGCGCTCTGCAACTTAGATTCAGGCTTAGCTCCGTTCGTGGTTCCTGTTGTAGGTTGAACTGTTGCGAACCTTGGCTGCAGCTCATCCCAAACATCTTCGAAGTGATTACTATCCAAAAGCCCACGCGGTAGCTCAGCCAAATGTTTCGTTTCGCTGTATTCCTTGCTTTTCACCCGTACATAGTTTTCCAGTTTGTGCTTACATGACTCTGGAAGATGCCCACCAAAGCCCCAAAGTACTGCAAACGCTACCAGCTCTACAAGACGAAAGTATGAGAGTTCCTGTAGCAGTGACTTGTTCTGGAAGCAGCAGGTCGAAACCAGTGTCAACGCTGTCTGTGTGATGCGGTTGAGTGATAAGCAGCCTAGTCGTAAATCTCCTGTATTTCCTGTATTGGTCACATCTCCAGCAGCGGCGGCTAGGTCTTGATTCATTTCCTCTACAACGAATCCTAAGCATATCGTAGATACGAGAAGGTCAACCGTCCTGAAAACGACAGCCATCGCCTCGAATCCGCGTGACTCTGGTGGAAACACGAGTTGGTTTTCCCATCGAGACCGCCATGTACCAATGATGCTTGCAAAAGTAATGCAATGTGTGGGAACATGTAGGGGCCAGCACCTTCGAAGTGCCGACGGCGACAAGCTCGCTAAAGAAGTTATTTCAAACAACAATCGAGAACTATCACTTGGGTCCGAACAATCTCCGGACAACACACTGGAACTTCGACTTCGATACAGAATTGAGGAAGAAGGAAGCGACGAAGCTGAGGAGCAAGCGCGATTGTCACTTTCCAGCAGTCTGTCTAACATTCCGCCGTCAATTTCGCCGTCTACCAGAGCCCATCTCAAGGAGCTTGCATGTGGCTCCCTAGTTATGTCACCGCTGTCTCCAATTCCACACGCAGCAGCTATGCGACTGTAGAATTGATCCAGAGATAACAATTGCGGGTTGAGAATGACAAGCTGTGTCAGAGACGATGGTGGGTTCGCCTTGTTGGTGCTGCAGCCAATTGCTTCATTTTCTCGACTTCGTTCACTTAATTCCAACGCTATAAGCGCACGGTGCAATGCGGTAATGCAGGTTGTTTTACCACTACCAGGAGACCCGTACACCAACGCTGCTGGAAATTTCTGCAGGGCACGCCACAATTCCATGATCGCCTCAAATTGTTCACAATTGGCTGGTAGAGCGTATGCACTCTCCAAGTACATTGACACAGCAGCCGCTACTGCTTCTTCTCCTCCTTTACTTTTGGTTATTAGTTCGCCACCCATGGATAATGGGAACATACAAGCTAATAGTGAGTTCACATGTTCCATCGCCACATCTTCACCGTGACCATCCTGCTGTTCGCTCATCATTCTTTTGATTGCCGAGTGGAAAGCTTGGCGAAAGATGCACTGTCCTTCGCGAATTTCTAAACCAGATCTCTTGTTACTCGATTGATGAGTATGAAATAATGCACTGTTTCCTCTTGTCAACGGATTTAAATTCCATACCACGCGATAATGCTCACGAAGGCGATGAACTTCTTGAAATACACTTGAGATCAACAAATCCACATTGAGCACACAAATTGGTCCAGTCTTCCACGTACTAATTGCTTCAAACGCCTGAACAACGTTAAGTTCCCGTATCTGCTCAAACATGAACCCGTCGGCTATTAGCAAGCACTTGACGACGTACTTGATGTCAGGCCTAGATATAGCAACGGCACGGAATTGTGCTCGTGTGGACCGAACTAACTTGCTCCTCAGTAGATCTTCAGTAGAGTCCAACGGGATGAAGATTGCGCTAGCTCCATGAAATAAACCTCCAGGATATCGAGAAAGCATAAGCGAATTTGCCACAGTCTGGTGTTGTTGATATTGCACGTTGAAATTTCCAACTGGAGTAGATTGATGGAAGTGCTGCACCATTTGTTCTTGTACGACGCCAACGAGTGCAGCCGCGAGTTGAAGTAGGTTACGAACGATAAGAAACCCGTTAAGCCGTGATGTTGCGTTCATCAAGTTGCCCAAGTGATGTGTGGTTGTAACACCTGCGTTGAGATCGCAAGAGAACTCAATGCACGGTCTCAAAAGCATTTGTGAAATACCCCAGAGCCATGACGTGGGATCTGTACCAGTTCGGTACTCGTGGTAGGGTACAATTAGCGCCATGTGGTGCATTCTCAAAGCGCCAAAAAGAGCGTAAGAGCAGCGCTGCGTAAGTGGTGATACAATAGCAAGCCTTTCCCAGCCCACAAACTCATGACCTAACGGTATATGCAGGTGTGCTACTTGACAGCATACCGACATACTTGTTGATTGACCACTGTGGTTTGAGGTGGCAACTTTCAAAAAGTCAGAACTGGTTGGAAGCAATTCGACCCTCTCTAGTTTGCAGTGCTTCCCAGGACTTGGTTGTACTGCACTTCCAGGTGTTGAAATGATCTCTGCGAATGCTCGGGTCTGGAACTGCATACTCCAGAAGAATAAGGCTTCTCCTTGTTGTCCTTGCTCAATCAACTTGGAAACGTGATTCCCAGTTTCCGATTGCATCACACTAAGCAAGATCAAATGTTCCAGTCGAATAAAGCTAGAGGTGGTTTTGTCAGCGCGACGTGTAGCTACAAGATCATCCAGTCTACTGCGAACATTAACACGGAGTTGATGTAGTTGATGACACATCGTCTCGTGTTGATTAGAACGCAGAGCGCGATTCATTTCAAACGTGAATTGAAGACCGCACGCGGTGACAATAGACTGGGGTAGGAGAGTGTCGCATGCAACGAACTCCGAGCTACCAAAGGCATGGGTAGACCATTCGAGTGCGTGCTTCAAATCAGTTTGCACCATCGAGCACATCTCTTCCTCTAACCGCGTGAACCAAAATGTTACTCGACCGATTTTGGCTACAGGCAGACGAAAGTGACCACTGCTCTCCAGCATACCGGTGTTGTTGTACATACCTTCAATCCCCATAATAACAATGGTCCCATTCGTTTTGCTCGTTCGTTCGGGTTTATCAGGAGATACTGTTTCCGGTTTTCCGAACACCTCGATGGTAGATCCAACTCGGTTGGCTGCACGAGATACTGTGAAACGATGGACCCGTGGAAAGCATATGGCTAGTGACTGATGAACCTGCTTCATATCTGAGTCTCGTAACAGCAAACGAAGCATCAACGTTTCATCGAGGCAATACATCCTAGGAGTTTTCTCACGCAGGAACTCCAGGTAGCTTCGAACTAGCTCAATTCCTCGTTCACATGCTGCAAAGTTGCTATCGAAATCAAAACCTTCAAAACTTTCCATGACATTGTCCAGAGTGCAGTCCATCGATTTGGTTAGGCGTCGATGAAGTGTCATTGGGGTCGGTGTAGCAGTCACAACTGGTACCGCTGATTTTCTTCCAAAGAGTGAGCGCGGGTTTTTATTCGTTTGCTCCACTCTCGGTTGTTGAGGACTCACAAAAAATAGTCGTCGAAGCCGATCACTCCAGGCGTGACTCGCATCAAGGAACGCTTGCCATGCGATTTGCTCTTGTTTCAACCCAGTTTTATGTTGGGACTTCCGACTTCGAGATAATATATAATCACTCCCACCGCCACTAAAGCGTTTTGAGAAAAATTCATCCACTTCATGCAGCTTACTTGCTTCACATCTCAGTCGCCAGTGCTTTTGATAGGACAAAATATGCTCGCATACTGTCACCTTGCGTTCCAACTCTGCTCGAAGTTCCAGACAAAACTGCAGCTCGGGGTTCTGTCCGAAAAGACAAAGTTTCAGGTCTACAGCGATATCGTCCAGTTGGGCTAGAGCTTCTGCTACACCTTCACATCGCACACTGTAGTCAGCCTCCTTGACGCGAAGCTCAATGCGCGCTAGCCGTTGTCGAGCCTGTTCAACTTTGATATGAAGTTTCGCTTCCACAATGCATTCGTCACAAACATTCAGGAACGCTTCAATTTCACCGGGTCCGCACTTGTCTTTCATTAGGCGCAATGTCAAGTGGCCTCCCCCACCTGCACCACTGGGCCCCACTTGGACGTTCATTAGCTGATTTATTGCTGTCCAGCGGGCCTCAGAGAAAGCTCCACCTGTGATCGCCTGAAAAATGCGATTGCAGTTGAGCATTTCCTCGATGCTACTATCGAACACACGTATGAGCTCGAAATCTTTTCTCGCAAAGTAAGGCCATTCTACCCCGTCTACAATATCGAGTTGCTGAGTACTTTGCAAGCTCTGCTCCATAGGGAGCATCTGCTGAAGCACCGAGGACAATCGTGACAGTCGGGAGGACGCGAACACCAGTCGGCGACGGAACTGCTTGATGCGGTTGATCATTGATCCTGGATGCACGCTAGTTAATGGAGTCCCCAACCACTTTTCCTGCAACTTCTTCCAAGACTCGAACCATTGTCGAAGTTCAAGTGCGGTGATGATGTATAGTAGCAGCAACTCGCTTGCAAGTTTGTCAGCCAGACTCACAGTCGATAAATTGTCTGAATTTGAAAGAGACGATGCCCATACTGCGTGCTGTAATGGTGGCATGTCCAATATTTCACGGTGCTCACGATCGAACTCTTCAAACTGCAGCACCACATTCTTTCGCTCGATATCCATCACAACCAAGTCTTCGAGTTGCTGTACCAAGTATTCTTTTGAATGTTTGTTTTTTGTGGCCCCATCAGCCTCATCCTCTTTCTCTTCACATCCAGATGGGAGTTCCTCAAATGTCTTGATAATAAGCTGCATCTGACCCGTAATATACTCCTCAACTTTAGTGATTACGTCTTGAACACTGCGACGGTGCTCGCTTCCTCTCTCTTCGACTCGAGCCAAGCACATCAACAGCGTCTCGATCACAGACTCCCACGCCAGTTCTAACTTCCGGATTGAGTCTTGTATCTCCGATTCCAATGAAATTAGCCCACGCTTATTGATAAGCTCTCGAAGTCGCGCGAGGTTGTCAATCTTCGTGTCTAGGCGCTGTCGGAACGGATGTGTCGGCATCATCGATGTAACCTGCGTTAACCATCTATTCGCTTCATCTAGATTTGTGGGGATCTTTGTGACCTTCTCGATACGACCATCTACGTCGTTAAGAAGGTTGGTCAAAAACTGCTGGTAGATCAGTGGTAGTGCATCGTCCATTTCAGCTACACGCTCTGACACGTGTAATCGCAATCTGTCGACAAACGAGCGCTGATCCAACAGCAAGTAGCCTACTTGAAGCATCGGAGCCGCATTGTTCGCATACTGAGCAAATCGATTCCACGTTTTCTGAGCCAGTTCGTAGGCTACCGCACTGCTAGACATATCAGGAAGTTCTGGGAGTCGAATATCTTCTTCATCACTGTCACCGAGCGCTGCTATGCATATACTATTCCGTCTCGTAGTCTCCACTGGCG
This sequence comes from Phytophthora litchii, assembly GCA_002812785.1. Classification (NCBI taxonomy): domain Eukaryota; phylum Oomycota; class Peronosporomycetes; order Peronosporales; family Peronosporaceae; genus Phytophthora; species Phytophthora litchii. The sequence continues at coordinate 54,359 of PCFV01000062.1, read as the reverse complement.
ATTCCCTCTCTGCAACTCTAACAGCACGAATACAACGCAAATGTTCCTGTTGTAGTATCCCAATACGTCGAAAGTGCATGTCCAGCGCACTACGCATTTCACAAAGCTCTCGTTCGTGACTTTCCAGTACAATGTGTGATGGCTTTATGAGATTCTCATCAAAATTGCGTTGGGCTGACGGAACAAATGGCATAAGTACACCCTGAAAATGTTTATCTGTGAGTACACGTGGCAATCCGTCCATTGCTACACAGTACTGCATTAGTATGGTATGCACAAATTCCAGCACCTCAACCTTTGTAGGGATAATACGCATGGTGGACGAATTGACGTCTCTCTCAAAATTCACATCATCCTCGAGGCTCACATACAAACCAGGGATGCTGATCACTAAGGCATCACTTCCTTGTCTTTGGACAGTAAAAGTCACACGCTCGCACGCGTGAGCCAAGGTTGTCACCCCTCCTTTCTCCTCGGTCAATTCGGATCGACAGAGGTTTCCCCTTTGTTTCTCCACAGCAACAAACTGGGAACTCCCTGCGTTATCCATGATCTGTATAGGGTGCCCACAGATTCGTACACGAAGGTCTTGCATAACGAGAGTGATGTGCTGGTAGACTGCTTCATTTACATGACAATCCACAAGGCGTAAGAAGGTAAACATTCGTTCACGGAAACTCGACAACTTAAGTGACTTGCTGAAAGTCTCGTGGTCAGTGGTAATGTAGCTGCTGCACCCGTGACTCTCTCTGTACTGTGGTATGCCCCGCGTCACATCATCTATCGCCGCGCAGAGCGAATCTATCTTCTTGGTGATCGAAGCCTTCGCAGCACGTACACGTTCTTGATGAATACGACCTAGTACATCAAGTGAGTAGATCGTGTCAGTCTCGACGTATTCACATTTTGCTTCATGTTCGATCTCTGCGCATACACCTCGCACGTCTATCAGCAATCGACCAGCAATTGGATGGCAAGTGAAAAGACTACAGGCTAGTCGTTCTTGAACACGATGTAGCCGTCGTTGTACAGTCCGCCGCTTCCATGAAAAAAAGAAAATCATTTGCTGAATGCGCTTTAAGCCCTTCATGCTCGTCATGCGGTCGAAGGCACGCTTTTCGTCTACCCATCCGTCCAAGTCAGAAAATTCGATGCCTTGACCTCCCTTGAAGCGTGTTAACCCGTGAGAACCTAGTGTAAAGTACTCGAATGCCTCGTTGTCATTGTAAAGTATAGTCCCTTCGTCCGCGAAGGTCAGCCAATAGACATTGCGAAATCCACAAGGTGGTTGTTTGCAGTGAACAAGATAGAGCACGTCTTCCTCTGGCCTTACCATTCGCCGGATACCTATGACGACAATAGAGCAAATATATTGGTGAACTCACCCAGAATGAAAAATGCAAGATCAAACGTACGTTTGGCACGGGGGATTTCCGATCGTCGTACTGGGGATCCCATGCGGATAACGTGGAGTATATACCGCATCAATGGGTCTTCAGCAGCGTATTCTGAACGATACGAGCACCACAACCAATTATCATCCACGTCCATCATACACGTATTGTGAGTCAATCGTACTCTGTTCAAATGCCGCCAAACTTGTGGGGTTTGTTTGTGGAAGCTTTCGTGTCGGCAACGTAGCAATTTTCGAGGATTGAATGGGTGACAGAGTCTGCTTGGTCGAACTTGCAGCTGTACTTGACAGTCCTGGTAATCTATTGTTTCCGCTGTGAGGCAATGTCGTATTCGAAGGTGAGTACAACTTCGCCTGCTTTGTTGCTGGAACGGATTGCCAATTCAAGTGAAGCCGGCTGACGAGTGGAACGGAATTTGTAGTTTCACCACGCACAGTCGTTAGCGAGTTGAACAGCTTCGATGCATCCTCCCGAGATCGACTTGATGTTTTTGATTGCCTCCGTTGAGGTAATCCAGCACGCGCCTCTGATGTCTCCATTCAGCTTCTCGCAACTGTCGCTCGCATCAAATAAGGAATACTGCACAACCGCCCTTTCAAAATGCAAGCGACCATTTACCCTGCCTTGTCAGACAAATATATACGACTTCTCTGCATCTTGTGAGTCCATGGATGTGGACGGAGCTCGCCAACAGCGCTTGAAGAAGCGCAGAATCCATTTACGTAATGTCGGCTCCTTCTTCCCGTCTGTGAAGGACGAATGATATTGCCTCATGTAATCCAGCACGGCTTTCACATCAGTACCTATAATGATAAACATAAACAATAGCATGAGGTTAGCGGAGAAACAACAGGTCACGAAGATTTTGAGACTGTACGGACCTTGACCTCGTTGATGTCGCTCGCTGACCCACGTGAGCAGTTCATCCTCGAACGAGCAACTACTACGTCGTCCTCCTCCAGCTAGGCGAAAGCGTTTCCTCTCGGAGGTAACTAGTTTATCGCGTATACTCCTCCAATAGTTTAAGCAATTAGGGTTCTTGAGTCCCAGTTCTTCAGCCACTTGAGCGATGCTTTTACCTTCATCCAACATATTCACAGCGTGCAGCTTGAACTCATTCGAGAAGAGCATGTATCGTCCCGAACACGACCGTCTCTTGCCAGAATGTTGAACCATCGAAGTATCTGCATCTGCCTCTGTCACTTCATCAGTTTTCACTGGAGCCTTAGACTGTGGCAACAGCAATGGTGTCGGACTCGACGTCTCGACATCAACCACTGACAGCGTCGGGTCCTCATGACTCGTCATTGACATTGTCTCCTCCTCAGTACCAGCTCCTTCCTCCACTCTCATGTCCACATCAGCTGATGCTGACACCAACAGCGACTGTGGTGGGATGTGTTTCTTCAGAAACCTGGCAGTCCAAACCTTGAGTGCCGCCGCACTCTTAGAGGCGGCAAAGACCGGGTACTCTTCCAGCACGTGATTGATAATGTCTTGTTTCGTAAGCGGTACGTCTCTGTGGTCTAATACCCACTGCAATAGCCCTTTCTCGTCCTGGAACACAGCTCTGTGTCTGCTGCTAGCAGTGTCGTTCTCTTCTCTGAGCTGGTGGCGGTCTCCCTCGTGCTTCCAGTATAGCAGCGTTAGCGCGCTCTTGAGAGCGAACTGCTCTGCAACTGCTGCCATATCCCCCGAAGTGTCGAGCTGCTGCATGGCACGCGCCGCGATGGTCGTCGCCTTGGCATTGGACGCGTCTTCGTGTTGTGCCAGGAAGAGCGAGAGCCACGCGAAGAGCAGCGGCAGGTCGTCCAGAAGCTCTGGGTGTTTCATCTCGAAGAAGTAGAGCGCGTCGTCGGCCGGAGAAGCTATGTCCGAGCGTTGCAACCACAGCAGAAGCTCTGAGGCGTAACGTTCCAGATGCAGAGCAGTGGTGGACACGTTTGCGACGTCATTCTGAGACGATGAAGGGAGATCTGATGCTGCGAGAAGCGCGAGGGTGGAGTTCGACATATCTACTTGTAGATCTGAAGAGGCGGGACAGGTTAGAGCTGCGTCTGAGGAGCTAGAGAGCTCCTCGCATGACGACATGGTGCAGGTGTGACCAGCGACTAATTGACCAAGTGGAGAGTATAAGAGCGATTACAGATGTACAGTATGGCTACAGATGCTCTTGTAGTGTATGGATCTTGAAACGACGCATGTAGCCATTTCGATTGTCACAATGGCGGACGAAGGCGACGCACCGACAGAGCAAGTGCCTCGCGATGTAAGCCGCAACTGCTAGTGTAGGGTGCTGGTATACTGATACTTATGTCGACAGGATGTGAGCGTGACACTCATGGGCAACGTGCTGGAGAAGCTGCGCGTGCTGCAGTATGAACGCGAGCTGGGCAAGAAGAAGAGCTTCACGCCATTCAACGAGACGCAATTCGCCGTTATGAGTACTGGTATCAACGCCAGCGCACAATTTAAGAGCTTCCTGGACCTCGCGACTTTCCTACTCAAGAACTGCGGTCAAGATTTTGTCGTGGACAAATATGACGACCCCAACACGAGCGTCAATAAGCTCATCCTGACACTCAAGACCATGGGCTTCCCGCTCGACTTCCCCGCATCCAAACTCAAGCTAGGCTACGGTGAGGCCGTCTGCGCGGTGCTAGACTTTATCTGTGACCAGGCGCTCGCCGCTCGCCGCTTCGACTGGCCGAGACCACAGTATCCCAACGAAGACTTTGCCGACGAGGCCGAAGTCGACGACGACGCTGAAGTGGACACTGCCAATGACGACGACAACAACGCGTTTCCTGGAGAAGAGGAGACTGAGGAAATGTACAGCGACCTCATACGTAGTGGCAAGACCGCGGAGGATCAGCACGATCTAGACCAAAGCTTCCAGCAGATGATCATGAGTGAGGTGAATCCGCTGCTCTGGAAGACAGAGCTGGAGCGTGTCGGTCCACGTCTCAAAGTGAAAGGTGGTGCTGCTGCAGTAGCTGCAGGTAAGGAGTGGCATGCGCATATCGAGCGCTCTAGAGAGAATGAAACAATCATGCGCGAGCTGCTGCCGCGAGCAAACGCCCAGCTCCGGTTGTTGGGTACACAGCTCACAGAGGCCACGGGGCGTATGGGAGCGAAGGAAAAAATGCTGAACAATCAGTACGAACACCTAAGACAGGAGTACACTGTGCTAAAGGAGAAATTGCAAGCAGCGACTGATGTCAGCAAGACCGGAGCCGATCGCGTGAACATCATGACTACTGAGTACGCCGAGACCACTGAGCAATTGAAGGAAACCAAGGGAGTCATGGACGAGCGTGGTGCCAAGATGACAGACACGTCTCCGCTGGTGCATATCAAGGACGCACTCAAGACACTTGCAGCAGAGATCAAGAACTTTGAACTGCGTATTGGCGTTGTTAGTCATACGTTATTACAGGCAAAGTGCCGTCAGGCAAGTGCTGCCAACGCACGACGACGGGGACGCGAAGCGGCTGCTGCAGACGGACAGAGCTACCAAGATCCAGAGTACGACCCAAGCGATGAGGACTCGAACTAACTACATTTCATTTGTTCCCAGCGAATAGTTGTTGCGATAGATTACTCGTAACTTCATCAAACAAAAGGTTGCACGCAGTGCACGAACGCTGTTTTGTTATAAGATTAACACCTTACAGCTCGGCAAAGGAGCGAATCGTGAGGAAGTGGTGGGACTCTGGGAGTGGTTTGTTGCCTGGACGAACCGACAAAACAGTGTCGAGTCCGGCCGCTTCAGCAGCCTGGGCCTCTTCGATCACGTCCGTGACGAAAAGGACGTCCTTGCCACAGTCCACACCAAGACTCTGAACAATTTCCTTGTAGCTTCCAACTTCACGCTTATGGCCAATTTTCGTGTCGAAGTAGACGGCCAGGTACTCGCGTAGATCACCCTTATCAGAGTACTGGAAGAGAAGCTTCTGAGCCTGGCGCGACCCGGAAGAGTAAATACCCACACGGACCCCACGGGCACGCAGACGGTCAAGGCAAGGAGGTACATCGTCGTACACCAAAGCCTTAAGCTCGCCGCTTTCGTAACCCTGCAGCCACATGTGGCCCTGCAGTTGTTTGAGGGGTCCGATCTTGCGGTCAGCCGCGACGTTCCACTTGACGTAAGCAGTGAGTGCCTCGATAAGCTGCGTCTTACCCTTCTTTTCATCAAGCATGGGCGGGTTCACTCCATCGATTTGGTCCTTCTTGTGCTGGGCCACGAGAGCCGCCACGTCCGCCTTCGTGTCGGGTTCATCCCATGTTTGCTGCAGGAAGCGAGCAGCATTGTCCGTCACGTACGGAAACAGTATGTCATGCACGAATGTAATCGGTGTCGTGGTTCCTTCAATGTCCAGCATTACCACCTTGTGTCTCTCCGCGATGCTGAGGTCTCCATCGCTTGTCACGTCTGTACGCGCACGCTTAAGAGAGCTGCCGTTGCTCGAGGTTGCAGATACAGGGGGAACCGTGTAGTCTAGGTTGAGCTTGCGCATCTCGATAGCAGCCTCAAACAGGTAGTGCAGGCACTCGGCGTGGCGCTTTGCAGCTTCCCACGAGTCTCCCCACACGAAGAGGCCATGACGACGAACGAGAACAGCAGAAGTGTTGGGGTACGCTTCCATGGTACGCGCGATCGGCTCAGCAAGTGCCGACTCCTTAGGCGCGTTATCGATCACAGGCACGACCAGCGTGTCCACGTATCCGTGCCCGGTGATGCCCTTGATCATCTCCTGATGTGAGATGCGGAACTCACTTTTGCCGTCGCAAAGTGCTGCTGCCAGGTTGCACGTGATGCCGTGGCTGTGCAGTACCACGGCAGCCTTACGCAGCTTGTGGGCGTTCAAGAACAACGGCGCACAATCCGAAAGCTTGGGGGTCTTCTTGCCCGGCTGAATCTTTGGACTTGATAGGACGGTGCCGTCCACGTCCAACAGATAGAGGTCATCCGGTTGTAGACGTTCCTTGGGGACACCCGACGGAGTCACGTAGATGCGTTCGCCGTGACGCAGACTCATGGCGCCGCCCGTACCCGTCATCCATTCCGTGGTGTAGTACAGACGGCAAAGCTCACACACAAGCTCGCGGCATTCCTGTGCGTCTACGAGCGTTGATTGAGGGGCAGCGTCCGCTGGGCGAGTATAGCGAGCCTTGAGGCTGCGTCTACCCGTGCTGTTCTCCAGAAGTTGTGCAGCGTTGCCTGCAATCGGAACGAAGCGGCGCAGCGTGTGTAGACCCAGAGTGACCTTCATCCCCTCCGTCAGCGTGCAGCGCACCCAGCAATCGGCCGAGTCGCGCACGTCCAGGTACACGCGGCCCTTGATGACCAGGTAGACGACGTCGGTGGCGCTCAAGTGTTCGTTCTGCAGCTCCTCGTCGTTTGCTACGTCCACAGCAGATCCGTCCTTCGAGCTGGACGAGGATTCGGCAATAGAGACACCGATATCGCGCAGAATGGAGATACTCGCGCGGTCCGAGGAATTATCGAGATACGTGGGCTGCAAAGCGATCTCCAGCGATGAGATCTAGAGAGAGATACATATGCATAGAGAGAGGAAACGTCAGAGAGAATATTCATGCTAGATGGAGAGAAGAAGGCATTGCCGTTGCATCGGAATCGACGGCGCAAAGAGAAGATCCGCGAGTCACGCACCGTCATTTCGGTTGTCTATCAAAGTGTGGCTACGGTTGATTGGACATAAGTCAACACCCTAATGTAGCAACAGGTGGACGGTTTATACAACTGTCAACTAGATGCCAATAAATGTCCACAAGTACAGTTTAGCTGTCGATGTGGACACTTGTAGATATGGTGTATACCATGTTGAAGCGATAGTTGTACAGTACAGGTTCATATTTGAATTTACGTCCACCAACGGCCACATAGTGTCTTACTCGCCGTCCACAATTTGAGACATCGCGTCAGCACTTGTGTTTGACTCTTGCTCGTCTGCTGCGCCACTTGGTAGCGACAAAGGCCACTTGAAGTCGCCGCTGGGCGGTACCAACGGTGTGCGAGGCGTCTGTGCCGGCTCGCTCAGCATGTCCACATCGCTGTTGGGGTTCTTCCGTAGGTACTTGCGTGCTCGCCACACTCGGCAGTGCGACTTCCATCGGATCTTTACGGCGTCTTCGGTTCGTCCTGGTAGCATCGCCGCAATGACCGACCAGCGGTTGCCCAGTCGCGCCTGCGCTTCCAAGATTAGCCGGTCTTCCTCAGGTGTGTATGCGCCACGCACGATCTGCGGGTCCAGGTGGTTGTGCCACCGCTCTCGGCATTGCTTTGACGTGCGACCGGGGATCTTGGATGCCACGTCACCCCAGTTCTTCTGCTCCGTTGCAACGAGGCGCCGCAACAAATCATCCTCGTGTGGAGACCAGTGACCCTTTACGAGACCTGGTGCCAGCACCTTGGTCCACCGTTGAAGACACTGCGTGTGGTTCCGTCCAGGCACTTGAGCGGCAATAGCCTTCCAGTTCTTCTCGCGGTGGCTCTCTACAGCTGCACGAAGTGCGTCGTCTTCCTCTTTAACCCACCTACGAGGAGTAGCTTTGCGAGTCGCAGGTGTGCTGGGTGTACCCGGTACGGAAATAGGACCCAGCGGTAGCGCAGTAGTGTCTGCTGCCGCCGCTGTGGACGCGGCTGCACGAGCAGCAGCAACTTCCGCGTCGCACCTTACACTAAGCTGCTTGGACGTGATACTTTTGCGCTTGACAGGGGAGGCCGATATTGGTCGGTTCGTAGGAGTTGCTCCAGTGTTGGCTGTCGACAGGGTCGGAAACGACGAATAGTATACAGGAGTCAAGGATGCAGGAGACGTGTCCGGTCGAATGGTAGAGCCCATCGGGTTACGTTGATCCGTGACGATCATGGGATTCTGTTGTCCCATTCCAGCAACACCTTGGGCCAAGCGGTCTTCAGGGTCCGTCACACTGGATGGTGAAGCCAGCGGTGCCAGCAGTCTGCGTGCAAAGAGACTCGGTAATGACGATGGCGTGCCAGGTGATCGTGCTGAACCGGCAGTAAACAACTCTGGCGGATGAAATCCGAGTTGTGGTTGCGGCGCTGTAATGGTCAGTGGTGATCCCATAGCGAAGGACGGGAACGAAGCTGTGGGAGATGGCTTGGGCACAGCCGGTGGCCGTGCGGAAGTAGTTGTGACCACTGGTGCAGAAGTCGTTGCAGTCGTCGTCGCACCAGAAGATGTCGCTCGTAAGCCCGTCAACGCCTGTGCTGCCTCCGCCTCGTGAATGCTGGAATCTTTTCCCTTCTCTTGCTGCAATGTGTTCTCTGCACCTGCTGAATTGTGTGCTGGGACCTCCTGCTTGATCGCCACGACCGGGACTGGCGTAGCGTCCGCCACTGGAGGCGACTGCAGCAATATCTGTGCGGCTTCCTGCAGCGTGGTGAGTAGGGCCTGCTCGTCTCCTACCTGCGTCTTGCCGTGCAGCTTTCGGATGGCAAGTGCGACGCCGTGCGCGTCTCTCTGCTCCAGCGCTGCCGACATGTCGGCCGCCGCTTTGTACTGCTGCTGCATGGCTCGAAGCCACGCACTCGTGGCGCCTCCCAGCGCTGCCTGATCCAGCGCTCGCTGCACCACCATCTGCGCCACTTCAAGTGGCAGTGCTGTAGAGACAACAAGTCAGTCAGTCAATCCGCTCACCGAGATGTCACCAAACAACAGTCGGACGTCAACGTACCCATCTGGGACGTCGCTTGCTCGTGAGTGTGGCTGTGTGTCTCGCGCACGTGGGTCAGCAAGTGATCCAAAGTGGAGGCACTGAAGCCGCAGAGCGAGCAGCGCGCCGACGTCCCGCTGGCCTCACGCGCGGCGGCGGAGGCGCGGAAGGCTGCAGGTGCGTCGCTGGCCTTGCGCTTCTTGGAGGCTCGAGGCTGCTTGACAGCAGGCGCGGGGTTCACGTGAGGCCGCGCCGAAGCCATAGCAGTGCCGGCTGCAGCGCTCGATCTTGAGTGAGTGTCGCTGTTACCGGAGTCGAGGAGCCGGTGGCTCTGGTCTGACTTCTCGTGGAAGAATTCGGTACTGAAACTGAGAAGCTCACTTTGCCAGCCAGTGATCCTCGTTTCTGCCCACCTGAGCAACCCCTTACGAGGACATAGTGGAACCAAGTGAAAAGCCAAATTGAACAAGTTGCGATCCGACATGCCCAACGGATGCAAGAAGCCACCGGCACTGCCCGCCGCTTTTTTAGTGCACTTAGTGTGCATTGGCAATTTGCCATCGGAGACTTGGCTTCTTCCGCTGAAGCCTACAACCTCAGGCGATGCCCTCATTCTGGCTTCCTGCGCATGTATTCGGACCTGATTTGGTCGCAAACGGGTCGGAGCAGCATGCTGGTCTCCACTCGTTGACGTTGATGCAAGCATTGCACGCAATGTGTTTTGCCAGCGTTTCAACAGGTCTGTCGAGTTCAGCGCCATAAACTCGGTGCTCGGTGCAAGCTTGCGCGTTAGTCATACATCGTCGATTAGCGAGATGGTGATTAGCGAGACGGTCTCTGATGACGAGTAAGGTGAAGGTTGGAATTCAAGTGTCAGATAGCTTACGAATAAAGTGGCGCAGCCACCTTCTATTTCTCGTGCATTATCGGTGGTTCACAAACTCTGTGCTTCAAAAATGTGTTTTCAATGAACTTGCAGGCACTATGGCGTATGCACCGAGCAAGAAGTCATTATTCACTAGCACATTGTCAGAACGGGAGATAGCAACGCTAGTCCTGACAGCCTTATCAATAACAGCACACTACAGGTTCCGCGCCCAAGTGTCATCTACTGGAAGAGCTATGCTACCTCCAGATTCGACACCGGTAGTTGCTTCGCTCTCACCCTCGTCAGCTGCTGATAGTTTCGCTTCTGCTCTCTTTTCTTCTCTCCGCTCTCGCACGATGTTCATGGCCACATCCAGCACACGGAATGCGCCTCCAAACTCAGTAGCAGGTATTCCGGCCAGTAGTGTCGCCACAGCCTTCCCTATCGCGTGGGTCACCTGGAATTGTGTTGTGGGGCCCACCACATTGGGAGACTCGTTGTCTGCTGACGCCAAGAAAGTGAGGCGGTAGTCCCGTAGAATTTGCTCGTCGGACGTAAGTTTGGGTTTAGTGGACTCGTTTCTCCTGCTATTGGACTCTACGATGGCCTGTGTTTGCGGTTGTTCGGCGTTCGTGGCCGCAACCTCTTCCTGGCGGCGCAATCGATGTAGAATATTCTGCACGTCCTTGAGAGTCGGGGAGCAGTTTGAGTGTTCCATGATGTAGGTGCGAATATCTTTTGGTTTGACTCCTGTCTTCCGCATGAGTTCGACACAACTAAGCAACTCGTCCGATAAGTTGAGTCTCGTGTTGCTGTACTGCAGGAACGTCTCCTTGTCCACTCGATGGTTGTGTGTCAGCAGTGTGCGCGTCACGTTCACTTGGTACCGGTTCGTGACAGGGTCCGCCAGCTTCAGACACGCATTTATCTGTACGTTGCAGTGTGTAGCGCGCACATCCTGTCGGGAGCGCTGCCCAGTGCCGCGCGACACAAAGGCACCGCTGTGTGTGCACACGAGCGTGAGCGAATAGTTGACGTATTTCTCCGGGATGAGGCGCGCGCTCTCCGCCCGCGCGTGGTCTGTCGTTGGTTTAGAGCGCGCGGAGAAGCGCTCGGCCACGCGTCTATTGCGTAACTTCACAGACGTGGATGTTCGCTTGCGGAAGAGCTGGAAACTACGGCGCGCGTACGTCTCCATGAACACGTGGAACTCCTCCCACGAGTCGAACACGCGGCGGTCCAGCGGGGCTCCTTCGTGCATCTCCATCGGTGGTCGCGGAATGTCGACCGGCGGCAATAGCGGTGATGGAGCAGGTGGTGGTGCCATGCTGATTCGACTTTGATAATCGAGGTGCATACTTAGATCAAGTCAATCTGAACTAGGCTGTCTTGGCGACCATAACCTATTGCCCCAGGCAGTGTTGCAAGCGAAGCCTTGGTGGTGCACGGACAGTGAGAGATACTCTAACCAGAGTCTGTGGATTGGATTGCTTGACAGACGACGAATGTCAAACTTGAGGTACTTGAACGTAGGTGACAAAGTAGCTGACAGTCATGCTCGCATGGATTTGATTGCCACCATGTCGGTGGCCCTCAGAACGTGCTAGCCAAGCGCACAAATTGTGCGACACAATGTGCATTGTAGTAGGTCTTCATGGCTATTGTGCAATAAGGCAACTTCAACGTGCCATCTCACTTTGTCTTGGTCATCTACGCTTCAGCGCCGCGTAATTACAACATCGACGTCCGTTAAGCTCGTAAGCTTTTTCGAGTTAGAGTTGCTGCTATGCTGCTACTTGCCCTAATGACTCGCTAGGACTACTTTGTTGGAACGGTGCAGCAGCGAAGTTTGCTTGTCCGAGAATGCACGGCTCCTTCCAAGTAGTGTCCCGTAAATAAAAGTGGTACATGTACCACTTCTACCGCCACAGCATCGAACAAAATGGCTGGAAAGCAGACTAGTGGCGACGGCGTAGTGCGTCCTCGCGTTGACGCGTCCAGTGCGCGCCTTACGTACGACAACCTCCACTAAATTAATATTCGCGCATCCATCTCTCCATAACACCTTCTGTTTGCTCCAATTCGTCTGACTACGTCTACTACACCCCATAGGTCTCTTCGCACATCGACTGAGGCATCCGCTGCGCCAGCACGACGACCCAAGTTCGTGCCGAAGGCTGCCAAGCGCCGGCCAGTACCAGAAGGACGTGGAGATGGTGTTGACGCTGGCCCACAGCGCTCTCATGATGCCAAGCCACACTCTACGGGCGCTGGAGCGCTAAAGAGCGACAACAGAGGACGTGGTGACTTTGGACGTCGTGGAGGAAGAGGAGGCAGAGGCGGTCGTGGTCGGGGTCGCGGTCGAGGCATGCTACCCAGTGGCAAGGTTGCCTTCGTGGGCACGCTGTCGGGTGGATCTTCGTATAGTGGAGGCAGCGGCACACCTGCTCCACGTGCTACACCTTCTGCCGACTACTCGGCCGCTGGCGGCACAGGCATCAGTGTGTTGGACGACGAAGAGATGCCTGGAGGAAAAATGCCCGAGATGGAAGTGGAAGAGGTGTGGCCACCTGTGGTCAAGTCAGTCATGGAGCCCATGAGTCTGCCGATCGTGCGACCACCAGAGCCGGAAAGCGCTGGGGCCGTCTTCTGTGACGCATCGGGCGACCTGGTGGCACCGGATGACTCGATGTTCTTCATTCAAATGCCGACGACGCTGCCTCTTTCTAGTGTGATTACAAAGACCGTCAGTACAGATGAAGACGAATCTATGGAGAGCACGGATGAGGCGAAAGAACTGGAGGCCAAGAAGGCGAAGGAGACCAAGAACCCAGACGAGTCACCGTACGTGCATGCACGGCTGGGAGTGATTTTTTAGGATACTAACTGTGCTGGTTGGTTTTGTGTGGCAGGGATGATGGAGTGTTCGACCACTCCATTGAGACGGCGCCGGGTGGATTCATTGGCAAGGTATGATAAAACTACATAATCGCGCTGCTTACCCAGGTTCTCATGGTGTGTACCGTGACCCGCCAACAGATTTGCGTGCACAAGTCGGGTAAGATGGTGCTAATGCTCGGGGACAAGCAATTTGAGGTAGCGGCGGCCCAGACTCCGTCCTTCTGTGAGGAGATATACGCAGTTAACACGACCGAGAAGCACATGAGCATCCTGGGCAACGTGGAGCGACACCTCGTGGTGACCCCGGACTTCGACGCATTGCTCCATTAAACTGGCAAGATTGTACACTTGTCATTAGGTCAGCCTGCATTTACATCAATAGAAGAGCAACAGATTCATGCGTTGTGTAGACTCACTGAGCAACCAGTGAGCCCTCGGGCATGTCGCTTGAATTGCCTGTTCGTAACACTGGTGATCGATGTTCCGTTCCGTTTGGTGCTTGAACTTGTAGCATCTGGTACCGCATCTGGAGGACGTTCAAGGTGATCTAGCCATCGCTACCCCTGTATTACTACACATGGACATGTATCTCATCGGTGAGGGCAATGGAAGTGTACCACGTAGGCAATGCACTTCCGTGTAGTTACATCACGACAGCACAATGCAAGTGCACAACGTGTTGAAGCACGACTACTGAAAGGGCACCACGTACGCGTCCAATGAAAGAGAAACACATGAACGTTACCAAAAGCTTGAAAGAATAAAAAGGATACCATGTGTGTCCTGCACTACGAGCTAAAGAAAAAGTGACACGACTGCGCACCACTAGTCCTAGTCTTTACCCTCGCTCTGACGCGAAGACCAGCGGACCTTCAATTTATTCGTCGTCGTCGTCGTCGTCGTCATCATCATCGTCATGGTCCTCATCTTCGTGGTCCTCCTCCTCTTGCTCGACGGTGCCGTTAGCGTTGTAGGCGTCCATCTCCTGCTGGTACTTGACCTTGGCCTCCTCGTGCATCTTCTGATACTTGACGCGCTTCTTGTCTGGCAGCGCGCGCCACTTCTCAGCCAGCAACGTCGCAATCTCAGTGATCTTCTTGTTAGGGTTCTCCTCACGCACCTCCGAGCGAATGTCATTGCAGAAGAAGAAGTAGGCGGACAGCGCGCGCTTGGGGGCGTTCGGGTCCTTTTTCTTGCGGGATCCCTTAGTCGACTCGAAGGACGGGTCAGGAACGTAGTCCTCCTTCTCCTCCAGGTATCTCCGCTTGTCGGCAGCGGCCAGTTCATCGTAAGGCTATAGACGGCAGCAGAAACCACAAGTTAGCAAGGGACAACCACATTTAGACAGCATTGCAACAGTAGGCACGTACTCTGCGCTCCTCATCGGAGATCTGCTTCCAACGGCGACCAATCTCGCTCGAGATCTCGAGGAACTGCAGCTCCGGTCGCTCCTTCTTCACCGTGTCACGAATGTCGTTGCTGAAGAACATGAAGGCCGACAGCGCGCGCTTGGGGGCGTTCTTGTCTTTTTTCTTGCGAGGCTTGCGTGTGTGGTCTCCATCCGTCTTCTTCGGGCGTCCGACTGCTCCGCGTGCCATGGTGCTGTCGACTTGGTGCCTTGACTTGACTTGGCTGGGACTGCTGCTGTTGTGAACTGGGGACTGTGCAAGTCCGAGCCAAAACGCGGCGTGAGGTTTTTTCCTCACGAAGGGGGCCCCTGTGAGCACGCCAGCCGCCTTGCTTCTTCAACAGCCGCATCCCCTTTTTTTGGCGCGCTGAATCTTCACTATGGGCTAATTACACTGTGGCTCAATACTCCCTATTTATATGGCTCGCTGGGCCAACGGCAGCAATACGATTGCTGCTAGAGCTATCCACGAAACACACCCAAGGTCTGATGTGTCAAGGTGGCAGCACCGGTGATATTTTTGACCGGTATGTGGCCCAGAACGCGACGAATGTTGCGGCGCTGCTATCGACCATTTTGGACGAAATGAGGATTTAGTGATACGAGAAAGGACAGTGAGGCATAATCAACTTTACTTGAGGATCCTCGTCAGTAAGACTAAAGTGAAGAAATCCTCAGATTCTGCGGTACACCGAAAACTGTGTGCCAAGATTGCAAAGCACGTTGAAAACTACAGAGTAGAAGCAGCTATGGGAACTTTGGCACACAAGTATGATCTTTAAGTAGCTGGTTATCGTGCTAATTTCGAATTTGCACCAGATAGAGGGCGACGGCATACTGCCCACGCTTTTAATGTTTAGCACCAACACCCTCGCGGTGTCTGTACGATGTCAAGTGATACACTTTAGTGTTTCAATATATACTTCCCAGGGCAAGCGATACTGGGAACTTGTTTAGAATGCCGGGCGAAGCACTAGTGTCTGAAAATCGGTGCTAGTCCAAGTTTTCATTGTTGGGCGGTATTGCTAACTGTCGTATAATACAAGTGTATTGATTGTAAGAAGATATGAGCATGATCCATGTAGTTAGTTTCACATTGTTCATGTTTGCAATCCATTCGGGAGGTCCGCATCACCGGATCCTCCAACTTCCAGTCGAAGGTCGACCATGGTCTGATGATTACCACGAATCAGATTCATGTGCAGCGACGATGAATGGAGTGCAATTATGGAGTGCCGTGCAATCAACGGCCTGATGAAACTTCTGATGACACGAAGCTATGGGGGTCCATTTGTGCAGGGCTGAGCCTTTTAAGAAGCTGAATTTATTGCCTTAATACAGTGTGAGTGCAAGTGCGGTACTTAAATGTCTTTGGCTGCGTATATTGGCTTGATGCAACGCCGAACTAAGATATTCACAATGTATACATGGGCATCTGGACAACTAGCACCGCAACAATATCCACGGACGGTAGCTCCACCAAAGTACCCACAGCTCCAAGCAAGACTTTGATCAAACTCTGCGCACCTCAGAGCCACTCACCCCAATAAAGTGTTACAGGCGATCAAAATTGATGATAATTGCATGTAGGCGCGGAAAATGAGCACGTGCAGCGCGAGATAGCACCATGCGTTTGCCACTTGCTAAGTGTCGAGTCGATTGCTCGTGCTGGCCGCCGCAACGGGGTTGCTTTGCGGGGCACATTTTCGGATGTAATTTTTTGTATGGGATTTTGTACCGAGAAAGCCTCACTGAAGGATTTCCGAGTCAAAAAGGCCTCACTATCAGGAGCCGAGGGAAAGGTAGAGGATGTGCCGAAGCGCCAGTTTGTATGGAAAGCGCCCATAGCGGTTAGGAGTCGGGTACACACTTCAGCCACCTGATTGGCGGAATCTTAATTTATGCGCTTGGATTGGCCGAGAGGTTTGTCTGGGCGGCTCGGAGCGCGCTTGCCACTTGGTAAATACTTTAATAGCTCCAACGATAGATTAAGCACTGATCGCAAGTCTATCGAACTATTTACCAAAAAGAACTTGGTAAATACTTTAATAGCTCCAACCATAGATCAAGCACTGATCGCATGTCTATCGAACTATTTACTTAAAAGCAAATTAATTGAGAAACTACTCAAGCTGAAACAAAACTGCAAGCCAAGTAAAGGCGGCAAACAGAGTTCCAAAATTATCAAAATGCAACACGTCGGACTGCACTGCGGTGCATGTAGTGGAGCTGTGATCAGCACCGGCACGCAGTATGCTAGCTGGATACTTGAAAGCGTAAATTGAATGCAGTCGACGCAATCGTAATTCCATTGTGAAATACAACGGCGTGCTGTATTAGCAAGGTACTACAGCCGTTGGGATCAGCGCTTGTTTGGCCTACTTTTGCTACCTCTCCATGAAATTGTTGCCTGGAGTCCTCTACGATGCCGCAGCTGCTGGAGACACAACGTCCGCCATGTTGTCTACCCAGCCCCACGCAATGACCGAGATGCGACCTTCCTCCCGCACTGGAACGTCCTGCAAAATACCGTGGCGCCAAATCACATTCGTGTCCTTGGCAAATGCATAGACGCATCCGTCCGGTTGCGGCACGCTGACCACGGTCTTCGTCTTGGCATGTTCGAATGCGGCATCGCGTGTAGCGCCGAAGGAAATCCCGACGGTAAAGTTCTGGATAGCTGCAATATGTGGCTTGACAGCTGCAGCATCAAAGTGGAAAGGCTTCCACTGCGAAGTATCCTTGTACCAGTTGAAGCGCGTCGCTTTGATGTCCAGGCTGAAAAACATCTTCAGCCGGTCCGTGACAAGGTCGAAAGTAGGGCACTTGGCTTTCCAGCTAGAGTGGTCGTCGACAATGAGGTGTGTGCCGTCGATCTTATCATTTCCGTGCCACATCTTGAGTAGCTGTTCGCGCGGGATACCGCAGTTGTCCAGCTCGTGCATGAGCTTAGCGTATAGCTCGCCTTTCTTGAAGTCGCTGAAGAGGTTGGGCACAAGCACCACGTCGCGAGACGTTAGTGGCGTCGAGAACTTGTCGTCCTTGGAGCCCAGATCGTAGGTGATGCGCAAATCTACAGGCTTGGTCATGGGTTCGAAGTTCTCGGTGTTCTTCTTGGTGGCCTGACGCCGCTCATTTTTCTTCTTCTTCTTGGCCTTCTTGTCAGCTTCCTGCTTGTCTGCATCCGTGGTCTCTTCTTCCTTGGCCTTGTCGGTCTTTGTCTTGTTGTCCTTGGCCTTGTTGTCCTTGGTCTTGTTGTCCTTGAGTTTGCTGTCTTTAGGTTTCTCATCCTTTTCCTTCATTTTCTTGTCCTTGGATTTCTTCACGGGCTTTTTCTTCTTCTCCGGTTCCTCTCCGCCCGAAGCAGCAGCAATAGTCTCCTCCTCTTTGGCATTCGGGTCAGGCAGCGTGACGAAGTGGTTCTTACGGCACTCGTCGCCGAACTTGCACTGGCCAGTCTTCCAGAAGAAAAGGCACAGCTTCTTGTCGTGCACGAACTTGCAGCCGGCACGGGTGCATTTTTTGTTGCGCATCAAGGTGCGGCACACGGTCTTGAAGAGACCCGCCTCGTCCTCGAAGTGCAGTGGACCCTTCTCCTTCTTCTCGGTCGTGACCACCGGTACAGTCGCTGCTGCCGCTGTGTCTTCCGCCATGCTCGATCTTTTGTGTGGACGAAAAAGGCAAGATCCAGCACCTCCAACACTTTGTATAAGATGTAACAAGTAGGTGCAGTTGAAGTTGTTCGTCTACTTCTCCTTCACCCGGAATGTGTACGCTATGGTGAATGCGCTTGCGAAGCAAGCAACAAGGGGTCCAACTGCACTCGATCTCCAAGCTTTCGACGTAATCTCCTTAGCATTTGACGATTTTTTTCGTTAAGCACTGACTCGATGACTCCCTGCAGATTAGCCTGATCTCAGCCCTCAGCTCTCGAACAACCGACCCGGCATCGACGCGAGCTAGTATTATCTCAGTTTAGCGATATCCTACAAACTGATCGCGACTTTAGGGCGAGGCCCATTGGCCGAACCATTGCTTCTTGTCATGGTAGCTCCGTTCAGCTCCGCAATGATCTCATTCCTTTCTTGCTGTAACGCAGACTTCCGCGCAACCTTTTGCTTCTGTTGTGCCGAGAGCAGTGCACCCTCCAGCTTGGTGATCTCCTTGAGCTGCTTGTTGATCTTCGTCAGCTGCCGCTTCAGTTGCTGCTGACGGTCTCCACTCTTCTCATCGTAAGTTGCTTTTGCATCCGGCTGTTGTCGATGTTCTCGCGCTTCGCGAGGAACTCTGTCACCTGTATGCGGTCGCTCTTTGGCAACTGGTGCCTCCTGCTTCTGCTCCAGCGACAACTTGTCCATCGGGAGCTCATCAACAACAGCATCGCCTGCTTTCGCCTCAGCAGCTCGTTTCGCCTCTTGCTCACGTCGCTAAAGCAAGGAATCACCGTCATATCATCCGTTTAGTTTGCAGTCGCATTCAATAATATTAAGCAGCACTGGGTATAGTACGCGCTGAGCAACAGTCTTGTACTTGGGCACTTCGTCCTGCGGCACGTAGCCCTGGCGGATGCGAATGGGCTTGCGCGTCGACCCGTCAGCGCGACGGGACGCTGGCACCACCACCTCTCCGTCGGCGGTGCGCACGGCTCCAAGCGGCAGTCTCGCGTCCTTAGTACTCATGCCGTCGTGTCGAAAAGAGGAGGAATACACTAATGACAATCACTCTGACATGTATTGATGGACGCTACAAGCTATAGCAAGGCGAATCTGTGGTCGTCGATAATTACGTGAATTTCACTAGCTGGTGGTGCCCACGCACTGGGGCGAGCCACTACTAGTGATGGCGTGACGGCAGATGCTTCGGTGGTCACTCGCCACTTGTCGCTGACATCGCGCTTGCCCTTGGCACGAGAGGCGACCACAGCACCAACGAAGCCAACGACACCAACCACAACGCACGCGTAGAAGGTGGGGCTGCTAAGTACAGAGTCACTGGAGGTGAGAACAGTATTATTCCCGTCTTGATCTTGTTTGCTGCTTCCTATTGTTGAAGTTGTCTTTTTGTCAAAACTCGGGGTCGTCGAAGTCGATGGGGATGAAGACATAGCATCGACTTGGTCCAGAGTGGTGGACTCCGCCGTAGAGAACGCTAAAGCAGCGCTCTCGTTTGCTGATCCCTCGTTGTTGGGCTGGACAGTACCAACCGAATAGCTTGAGGCGTCGTTGGCAGATTGGTTGGCATCGTCGTCTACCCTAGAGAAAACGTAAACCACTTGTGATGTTATTGTGATGGAGGAGGCCCTTTCAGAGTTGGAGTGTGAAGACGCGACAGAATCTGTATCTCCAACAGTGCTTCTTTCGTCACTTGAGGAGCTGTCAGTGCTGAGTGTTGTGTCGTCCAAAACCATTTCTGCAGTCGATGAGCTGGCGTCGTCGGAACTGGAAGATATTAGGTCTGGTAATGATGAACTGGGGAAAGTAGCGATTGCAGCTGATTTGGTTGTCGATTTCAAGTTGGAAAAAGTCGAAGGAGTGCGCAGCTCGATATTTCTGGGAGGCTTTGTAAGTACATTGGTGACTTTGGCTTCGCGACTCGACAAACTACTTTTGGGTTTAGCAGTTTGTGGTAGAGGATGTGCCGTTAGTAGATCCCCTACGTTGAAGGTGGTGTGCCTTATCAAAGCGTCGACAGCCGAGCTATCGCCTGACGAGCTTGTGGGGTTTTGTGTGTGTGCTTGGACGGCGACGACTAGCAACAGTAGTACAGCAACCGCGGGTGCCACGTGCTTGTCCATTTCGCTGGTAAACGTGAAGTGAGCAACAAAGAAGTGCTATGTTCCCTGTACTTGCATCTCGTCAACAAACTCGCTAGGGGTGAAAACAGAATTCGTCTCAATCTCGCCACAAAATTGTAGAAGAATGGAGTCGCGATATGCAAGACGAGACGTACGGTTCAGTTAATTAAGTCGCTTCAATATCCAAGGTCCAATGGATTAGTGGTCAGCTTCACGACGATGGATCACATCTTTGTGGCGACAAATGCACAAGAAGCGACTGTGTGCATGTCAAAGAATTGGTTGTAATTTTATCGCTACAAAATGACAATGCTGGGGTTATCAAAGTGAGTCTGCGGCACTAAAGGCGAAGAGGCTGAACACGAGATGGAGACGGGCGTGTCTGTGCGTGTGGACTGGCGAGTAGTCATCCGGAACGCTCTCATCTCAATGCGATGGTTCCGCTTTCGTTTGGCTCGGTACCCGATAATGACCCCTCCCAAGATCGCGATACCCAGGACGATTGAGGCGTAGAAGAATGGACTCTCAGTGACGGGTGAAGTAGCTGACAAGTTGCCGTTGTCTGTACTGCCACCGGACGGTAGAGCTGGCGCTGCCGTGGTAGTAGCGGGGGATTGGTTCTTGTCTGTTGTGTCTGAAGTACTTCTTGACAAGCCGGGTAACGCAGAGCGTGCACCCACACTACCTGGTGAATTATCCACAGGAGTAGTCACAGTTTCCACATGATAGCTTGAACCTCCACTCGATAAACTCGGTGATGTTGGTGGAGATACTGGGGTGCTCGAGTCGCCATTGGATGGGATCCATGGCGATACAGACCATAACCTGCCGTTAGATGAACTGGCAGGGGACATTGTTGGCACCGGGATTGGAGTCAATGAAATTTCGCTCATTGATGAAGATGACGAAGAAGCAGGCAAGAATGAAGGTATCATCGTATTTGGTCGGTTTGAAGTACTGGGTATCGGTGGTGCTTCCCCATTCCACGGATTCGTATTGGTTTGCATTGATCCAGAGCCGGACCAAAAATCACTGCTCCTGAAGTTGTCGCCCACATCGCTGTTGCTTTCCCTCTTGATATTGCAATTACCTGGATCGCTGCTATTAGCCGTTGATGGTATTTCAACTACAGTATCCAAACTCCCTGAAGTATCATTTTCAACAGACCCAGCGCTGAACGATATTTTTCCTCCAATAGTTATTCCGTTCTCATTTGTTTCACCCTTCATGCTTCCGACAACGAAAGTATCATCCCAGGTACCAGCTTTACGATGCAATACTTCCTCAATACATGCAGCATCATCACTGCCAACAGAACCGCTAGCATTCGTTTCGCACCCCACACACGTCCATCGAACCGGGACTAAATGCGTATTCCTCCCTGAAAACTGGAGAAAAGTATGGTGAGAAATAACCAAATCTCCACCCTGGTAGTTAGCGCACCGATCAACGAGTTGAACTACTCGGGCTTCCGATGTGCAGTCTCCAATCTCGTCGTTCTCGCACCAAATTTCAGCGCACTGCCCAACACACAAGCTGTTTCCAGCTTTCTCCATATACGCGCAACTCACCGCAGCATCGTAGTCCACATCTACCGACACTGCCCATCCCCGGAATTCCTGTACGCCCAACACAATTTGAACCGCAGCATTGGAGACGCCAATAGCGAGCAGAGACCTCTTCCTCATGTCGTTGCGTATCTGATATCGAACACCCAAATGAGCATCCAGGAAAGCATTTAACGTGGCCAGCTCGACTCAGACTGACAGCTCCAGTTCTACCTCTGCCATATCTTTCACTACAACCACATGGCCACTTTGCTGGTCATTTCCTCATATCCGCCCAGTCACTGTCTGTACCCGTTTCTGACAGAGAGACAGAATTGAACTGTGGGACAAGACTTCTGTTCTGTGACAGCAGCGGCGTTGTGTGGTGCAAATGTAACTATCGTTACAGACAACTCTTTTGCGTCAGAGTATCAGAGACTGCGAACAGGATGAGTGAGGACGAGTTCGTGGTGCTGCTAGAACACGCCGGCATCCTGGAGACGTCGGATGAGAACGACATGGAGTTCATGGAGGAGACGGTACTGCGCGAATGGCTGGAGCGCGACGGCGTACAGCTCTTCACCACGCAGATGACGACGACCAAACACGAGCAGAGCGACGCGGACCTCGTCGTGGATGGCAACACGTCGACTGCACCGACGGCCACTGCCACAGCTACGACGCTGGTGGGTGAGGCGCGAACAAGAATGGCGGGGCATATTCTGGCCAGACTATTGGAGCGAGGGTGGATCGCACCCATTGAATTCGACTACGACGAGGACGAGACGGAGGTGCTGCGAGAAGCTTCTTCTTCGATTTGACTCAGTGATAAATTAATGCAATTTGTTATTTCTCCTTGTAGGAATGGAAGACCAAGCTGTACACGCCGCGGTTGCGGACTCATGAGGCGTACAGGATTTACATCGAGAAGGACCCGACGGTACGATTTCTGCATTAGTAGACCTATAGTGCGGGACGATACCCATGCTAGGGATGTGATCGGTTGGCTGGTGCTGTCCTTGCTGTAGGCGACGCAGCTGACCGCACGGGGATTCCATCTCCGTGCCCATGACCTCCGTAAAGCTGGCTTGTCGGTAGGGCCCATACACCCCTTCTCGGCAAGCCATGAAAGCGGTCTGCTTCCAGTTTCTGACACGTTCGATGCATATTTGGTTATACTACAGACAGATCAAGATGGAGCCGAGATGCCTGCACCCATTCCTGTATCGGTACGGTCCTCAACAGCTGCATGATGTGGCTGACTTGTGGCTAATGCCCTTTTTGCTTGGTGCAGGTTGCAGACAACGACATGAAGTCACGGTTACGAGAGAAGATGTGGCAGGACTGCTTTCCAACGTGCTCCGAGAGTGCAAAGCAAACATTCTTATCGTTCACTCGGCCAGAGATCATCCTATACGCCACATTAGGACTCAACCTTATCAGTAACGGGATCAGCAGCGTACCAGCATTCTCGCGTGAGCTCAAAAGTATGGGTGTAACTAGCGCGGATGACCGCTCCATTATCGTCGGTTTTCTAGCCAAAGCCTTCCCAACCGAGTAGGTAGGAAGACACAGCCATCCTGTACCAATGCTATGTTTAAGTTTTATCCACCATCAAACTGCTCAGAGTCAGAGTCTTACAGATAAAGAAGACGAGCCCGGGAAGCACTCACTGTTCATAGTACAGCGTCTACGAGTAGTAGATGCCAAGCGCAAACCCGCTGGAAAAGCCTGTGGAAGACGGCAGGTTGGTCTTCATGATTTTGAGTAGTTTTCGGTACCAGAGCTTGACGTCGTCGCTGTCAATCTTTCCGTCTCCATTAGGGTCGACCTTGGCAATCATGTCCTTCTGCACCTTACCCCACTTGATGTCGATGTAGCCGTTGTAGGCAGCAGTCTGTGCCATGATGAAGACAATTCCCACTGCTACTGCTGCGGCCTTACCAATCTGCTTCAGTGCGTAACCCGAACAGAAGCCCAGTCCACCAGCCAGGGTGAGCTCGCCGCAGTTACCCAGCACCACATCGATAATCTGCTCCACCGGGTCGTTTTTCTTCTTCCTGGGGTCGCCATTTCCCGACGGTCCCTCCTGTAGTTCAATCGTTGGTTAGTTGAATGGCACACTTCCAGCAGTCATGCAGACACGCTCACCGCAGCTGCGAGAAGCATTTCGTCTTGGCACAGCGCCGACTCCTTGAGAAGCAGCGACACCGAGGCGCTCAACACAGCACCTGCCACAACGATCTGTGGCGTGCGAGGCAGTGCATGAACTGGCACTCCCAGCGCCAACGCCTGACTGCGGCTCTGCAGCTTCTTGCCTGTCGACATGGCGCGCGGTCCGAGCTTGAGAGACTGCGGTCGAATAAGGACTGCGGTAACAAATGACAATGTTAATAAAGACAGAAGAGAATACATCTTGAGTATAAGGAGACGCACAGAATTGCGAACGCATGTGGATCGACATTGCGGCGAACGGAGAAGAGCTTGGAGCTGCGCTGGATACTTACGGAGTGAAAAGAACCTGGGGCTGGATGACAAGCTTCTTTGAGCTGATATCTTTATACACAGCACGTATCAAGTTACAGAGAGACTTTTGTATTCAATGATACTAAATATTAAAATGGAGTGATGCCCGCTAGATCGAATTAAGAAGATTCCGTGTTAACTGACGCACTTCTATGTGTCGATTTGCCCCATCAAAATGGTGTCGCGCACACAACACAACTTCAACTTCAGTAATGGGATGGTGCTCACCACTGCTGCGAATAGAAATGCTCGCTCTCATTATTCACTCCTTCTGCTGCTAGAAGTCACCACCCAAGTCCCTTACGATGGCCAACCGCCCTCGTGTTGTCCTGTATGACACGTCGAATGGGAACCACGTAGCCTCTGGCTACGTGGACCCAATCTCGCCCACAGAAAGCGAGGGTGAAGAGGTCTACAACCCCATTACGGGCAAATTCGAGCGTGCAGGTATGTCACGATACTCCAAATCTGGCCTCGGTAATAACCCGCTGAACCAGTACGCCTTCCAAGACACCCCTCCCCAGCCCGAGGTGGTTTACCCAGACCGCGTCCGCAGATGTACCTTTTTGCGGGAGTCGACGACACAGATCATGGTAGGAGCTATAGCTGGCTTGTTGCTGGGGATGCTGTTATCACATCTCCACGTCTCGGACGATGTCAGCAACCTTGTCGATATGCCCGGAAAAGTATTCCTGCAGGTGCTTAAGTGCTTCGTGGTCCCCATGGTGTTTACGAGTTTATCCACAACTGTGGCTGACATCGTGCTGCTTGGCAAAGTGTCTATCGTTGGCACTCGCACGGCTCTAATATTCACGGGTCTGTCATTTCTGGGCTCAGCGTTGTCGCTCGCGATATCCATGCTTTTGCGCAACCTCGTACCATACACCAAGGGTGTCGTCGCCGAGACGTCTTCGGCGTCTTTCGATATCATGTGTGAGGATGGTAGCTTTTTCACGTATAATTCCTCAGGTATCGCCTCATGCTCTGCAGCCTCAATGGATAGCACGACGCGCTTTGAGTTTTACGATCCGACAAGAGTTCTTCTGACGGATGGCACAGCAAGTGCAGCCACTACAGTTTCAATGCAAGTCACGGATATCCTTAACCAGCTCGTTCCATCCAACATTTTCTGGAGCTTCGAGCAAGGGATGATCCTGAGTGTGACCACATTTGCTATCGCGTTTGGTGCTGCTGCAATCAAAACAAGCTCCCGCGAGAGTAGTCCCTTACTCGATGTGCTCAAACAGATGAACAAGGTATTCTTCCGCATAATCAGCAAGGCAATTGACTGGAGCCCAATTGCTGTGATGTCACTCGTGGCCGGCTCATTGTCGAGCCAGGAAATGCTGGGTCAAGCGGCAAGGCATGTTGGTGTGCTTGTGCTGTGCACAATTCTTTCGATAGTTATCTTCGAGCTAGTGTTCTTCCCCATCTTACTCTGGTTGACCCTCAGGAAGAACCCTTTTCCATTCATGCGGGCTATGCTTCCAGCGGCTATGTTTGCATTGGGTTCTTCGTCGTCGCTAGTAACGTTACCAGTAACACTGCGATGCGTTGAGTCCACCCGCGAAGTCCCCCGCAGTCTATTGCAGTTTGTGGTGACGATCGGTTGCATTCTGCACAAGAATGGCTCAGCCATTTACTTTCCATGTGCCATCGTTTTTTTGGTCTCTACAACTGAGAAAGACGCGGTTCCTCTGGGCTGGCTGCAGCTTGTTCTCATTTTGCTCTTGTCAGTGCTGGGCTCCATGGGCACAGCTCCCATTCCGAATTCGAGCGTTGTGATGATCTACTCCATATGGACGACGATATACCCTAGCAAAGAAGTACCCGCAAGCTACAGTTATCTTGTGGCCATCAGTTGGTTCCTCGGGAGGCTCGTGACAGTGTGCAACATCGTAGGCGATGGATACGTGGCTCGTATTATTGCTGAACAAATCGAAGACGAAGACGTCGATGACATCGAGATGCAATGACCTACATCGACCTTAGAATACGCTCAGATGCTTCGATAATAACAAAGAGCATCATAGCATCAACCCTGCGTCTTGACATCACCCTGCCAAACAGTGAATCTTGAATACAAAATCGCCCGATGTTCCTCTCCGCTGAGACTTCATGCGTTGTTGGTTACTGTCTCCACAACATCCATCGTGCATCTATAGCAGCACCATTATCGCCTTCCGCTCTTCTTCGCGCTGCAATCTCTCGATGGCGCAGTGCCGCGCACACTTTAACAGGTCATACGTACGCGTCGAGGCACGATTGGCCACGTGGATTCGTTTCTCTGTACTTGGTGACCAAACGACCGGACAAACAATGGTGTATCCAAGTGAATCCAAGTGTCCAGCGGTGTAACTAAGCGGTGCTGCTGTGCAGGGGCCCGCTCATCGACAGAAACGCGTTGCGCTGGACGAGCAATTCCACATGGATCCGGCGTCGCTAGCACTGCCTGTAGCCATCAATTGCAAATTAAAACAGCTGGGGACATACTTGAGCCAAGTGGTTTGAATTGACATGCTTCCTATTTGCCAAAATGACGTCTACGAAGCGTTGATTGGCTGGGGACCCTGTGTGTGCTACACAGATCACCGTCAAGTTGGTCGATGGGAGGGAGACCAGTGTGAAAGTCCACGCGTCGCGCGCAATTCAGTAGATTCCTGCGAGCATGCCGTGCTTCCTGACCGAGTGCGACCCGATGGCGGAGGCCAAGCGCTTTGGCATGGCCATGGTCGGATTGTACGCGTACCACTATGTGGTGGACACGGTGTTCATCCGTCCAACCGTGCGCTTCATACTGCGCAAGGGCTGGCTAACGAAGGACAAAGAGGACAAGATGCGTGAGTCGCTCTACAAGAACGCAGCAGTGGGTGCGTTCCACATCTTGGGTCTCTACATCGGCCTGAACGAGACGTGGTTTCTCAATAAAGAAGAGTACTTTACGGAGTTCCCGTACGTGGCCAGTGAGACACAGCGCTGGTACTACATGATCTACCTGAGCTTCTGGTTCCAGAGCATCGACTTCATGCTCAACATCACCAACAAGCACTACACAGTCAAACGCAAGGACAACGCCGAGATGCTCGTGCACCACTTTGCCACCATCTCGCTCATGCTCTTCTCGTATTACGTCGACCTCACCAAAGTCGGCCTCTGCGTGCTCATGATCCACGACGTTAACGACCTGTTGCTCGAGACTGGTATGCTACGTTACGATTTGCTATTTGCAGCTATTGTGTTGTGATTGACTGACTCTTAGGCATTTCCTCCTATTACAGCCAAGGTGTTTGTGTACCTGCAGTGGGAGACAGTGGCCAACATTTTCTTTGGCTTGTTCGCACTCGTGTGGTTCCTGGTGCGCTGGTTCTTCTACTCGTACAACATTCTGCACAGCGCATATGCGTTCGCCTACCGAGACATTATCATGCCGATTACGGAGGCAGGCAACTTCCATGGTATCGATGCGTCTGTGTGGTACTGGGTTTGGGTCATCTGGTTCGGTTTCCTGTGCTTGTTGCTCGTACTGCACATCTACTGGGGCGTTCTGATCGTCAGAATGGTAGTTAAGGCACTGGGAGATGGTAACGTCGAGAAGGATATCCGCAGCGACTCGGAGGGCGAGGAGGACGAGGCAGTTGAGGAGGACAAGGAGCCGAAGAAGCACCTTGAAACGTCTGTCGCTGACGCTGCCAAACCCAGGCGTCGTCGTGCCCCAAAGGCCGAGTAGACAGCTTAATCGAATGGCTCTGGTGATTGCGCCCACGACGACAGAGCGACGCAACGGCAGCAAGTAATTGAGAGCAAGTTTTGGCGGAGGTCGTCATTTACTAGTTTGTAAACGACGTCATATTGTAGAGAAGAAGACAGGGATTAGTTGTGGAGGCAGTAGAGCTTTAGAGATCGGGAACCCCGCAATCAGTAGGAAATGTTGTCGTGTCCTTCCGTCATCTTGTGATCCGCGTTGATGACCATCTGACGTATTCGTACCATTTATTTGGTACATTGCAAGTTGACGAAGCTGATGTTGCAACTTGGAGGTTCGATCACAAGCAACATGAGCGCGTCCTTGTCAAGGCACTTTGTGGCCGAGAAGGTCAAGGCCCTGTGCTTTGTGAGCGACGTCCGCTATGCGTCCGAGACGCTACAGGAAGAATACGACGTGCTCCCTCTTGTGGCAACCGGCGGCTGGGACAACGAGGTGTGTCTCCATAGTCCCCATAATCTCGCTCGAAGTCAAACTGATCTTATTGACTCTCTGTAGACCAACCACGTGACACTGCATCTGCCTGCGCGTCCCACACGCGACGAACGGGAGCTACGCAGAGAGTTCGGGTACGTCAGTAACTGGAATAGCTGTGTAGTGGATCTCGTAGTGACTGTCAATTGATTTGCTAGCCGTGGGGAGAGCGATGCCCTTCCGTGTGAACTGAACACGTTGGCCGAGGCGGAACATGACGGAGACGTCAACGCGCTGCGGTTCGTGAGAGCCAGAGGCGAGAATTTGCTGGTCAGTGCATCGTCTACGGGAGGCATTTTCGCCTACCGCGTGTCTTCCTCTGCAGTAGACGAGGATGTTACCATGACTGGTGGCGAGTCGAACAAGCCGCTATCCGCATTCGCTATCCCGCAGTGGGAGAAGCTGTTCGCTGGCACTGCGGCCACATGTGTGGAGGTCAGTGAGAACCGCACGAGCCTCGCGACGGCCAGCGCCAGTGGAGCTCTAGCGTGGTTAAGGCTTGATGATGCTGTGAGCGTCGAGAAGATTGGTAGGGGGACAAGGAAGAAAATGAAAGCGTTGTGCTGTTAACTTACGCATTGTGGGGTCGGATTCGTAGAAAACAAGGACACGAGCAGACTTCCGATCAACGCAGTCAAGTTTTTGGGCCGCGACACCGTTGTTGCCACTGTCGGGTACGTTCGAGCTTTTGTGCTATTGATTTTACTTTCGACGAGCTAATTTGCATTGACAGATCGACACCAGGAGGCCAACTTCGCATATGGGATCTCATAGCGAATAACCAGTTTCCTGTCACGACCTGCACAGAGTACGTTGATATACGTTGCTACGTCGTGATGCTGTCCTAACGTGCTGCTTGAAACAATTTTATCGTAGCCCTACCTCGAGGAGCATCTTGACTACGCTAGAGACTCACCCAACGCGGCCTGAACTGCTGATTACTGGCGCCAATGACGGCCACGTAAGCTTTTGGGACCGCCGCAAACTCGACACACCATTCCGAACCGAGGTGCACCATCAACGTGCTGTTCGAGCGCTAAAGCTTCATTCTGCGTCACCTCAGTACC
The DNA here is from genome assembly GCA_002812785.1 of Phytophthora litchii. Classification (NCBI taxonomy): domain Eukaryota; phylum Oomycota; class Peronosporomycetes; order Peronosporales; family Peronosporaceae; genus Phytophthora; species Phytophthora litchii. The sequence continues at coordinate 24,892 of PCFV01000062.1, read as the reverse complement.
TTTACACGGGAGGTGACGATGCCGTGGTAAACTGCTGGGACTTCCACTATGGTCGCAGCCCACGTGACCCTGTCGAGTACGAACGTTACGGCGGGTCTACAGCTAACCAGAGTTTGACTCCGTTCGGCTCTCAGGTTGTTGTTCCTTCCAATGGGTTTTCAAAGGTACTGGGAGGCCTTCAGGTACAAGCATTGGCCTCGGGGTCCCAGCCGTGGAATGCTTTGGCAGTTCATGCCGACTCCGATACACTGGTTGCAGGCTCCGATGCGCAATCCATGGTGATCGTGCAACACGCGTCGAAGTGGAAGAAGTAGTCATACTGACAAGATTTAATCAACGTGGCACAACACTTTAGAAAGGAATAGCATACAGACATAAGATGCATCACGACATTAGTTATGGCGATACGGTTTCAGGCGTCGACTCAATGCCAGATTTACCGGACCTTGTCAAGTAACATCACCAAACGGTTAGTCAATGAGCAACCAATCTAAGGTAATCAAACACCTACGAGTAGATATGTGGTGGTAGTTGTAGAGTTGGAGCGATGTTGTCTAACATCTCTGGATGCTTCAGATACACTACGTGATTGTAGAACCCACCGTCGCAATACCCCTTTGACAAGAGCAGCTGAAACTTGAATCCAAAAGTAGGTTCTAACACGTAGAAAAAGCGAAGAGCAGGCTCCTCCCTTTTACTATGCTCGTTCGGAACTCGTTGTGTTGTTACCGCAGTGAATACACGAAATAATCGCTTGAGCCAGGAGGCAGGAGGCTGGTTATCGATGGTCACGTCTGAGTGCACGTATAACAAGCTAAACTGCGCACTAGTTGCAGTTAAAGCCGAGCATTGTGAGTCAAGCGTCAATAACACAAACAGCAGCACACGTTCCAGATCCACATCCTCAACTCGTAACTTTCCAGCTAGATAGACAATTACGGGTAATCCCGCCAGATCCACCCCACCACAATAGCAAAACTCGAGAGCTTTCAAGTCCGAAAAATCCTCATTCCTCGCACGTTGAAGTGCAGCAAGGTAATCCCATTCTGTTGTGCTGGCTGCAGCTTTCTCGAGTCGTTTCTGCTCCTCATTTGCTACCTCTGCTGCTCGCCGCTGCCGCTCCTCTTGCATTTGCTGAAGCCTGCCTAGGCGCTCTGCGTCTGGGTCAGCTAGCATCGCCCGGAATGCCAGAATATCACCCTCAGTTTCCTCGTTTTCAATATCTACCACGGTGCCGTCAAATAAAAAACGAATCTCTTCCGGCTTGTTGTCACTTTTAAGGCTCTCGAACTCGCACTGGTTGCTGCGATGGTCAGTATCAACGACAGAAGAGTTGCTGAGATTGCCAATTCGGATCTTGCGCTCCGCAATAATGGGCTCACCGAAACTATCACCTAGAAGCGAACCATATTGTTAGAAATGTCGTTGTAGGGCTGTCGAGGAGCAGATACGAACCGAGATCTCGCGTCGCTAGTATCTCCTGGGACTGTTGCTCATTTATCGTCCGCGGAAAGTAAAGCGGCAAAATGTTCTCGTACACCAGCATATCTTGCGTCGAACTCATACATAGAATAATCCTGTCGAAGTCATCCGCATAGTGCTCTAGATAACGCCGCACAGTTCTCACCGCTATATGAGCAGCTTCCTCGCGCGGATAACTCTTGTGCTGAGTGTAGATGCATCCAATCGCCACTGAGCGCAGGCCGTTCTCCTTAGCGACGGTTAGCACGCTGCGATAGCACGAATGCAGCGCGTGCTCTGCTGCGTTGTGGTACTTGGGCAGGTAGCGCGGTCCCACCGTGTGCAGGATGAATTTGGCTGGCAACTGGCAGCCTCGAGTGAGAACGGCGTCCCCCGTGCGACACGCTCCAGCGGCTTCGCACTCGATTGCGATCTCCGGTCCGGCAACCTTCAGCAGCTTGCCGAAGTCTCCGTCACTTTCGCGCATGGACTCGCACGTCGAGTTCACCACGGCGTCGACGCGCAGTCGGTAGAGGGGTCCGCGCCAAAGCGAGATCTTGCCATTGAGCCGCGCACTGATAGGGAACGGCGCGTTGACTTGGGCGGAGAGCGGGTCATCGACGACGATGGAGGGCGCCACAGCGGCGTCCCATACAACCAGGGATTCCCACACAAGGGGAGGCTCACCTACCATTCTGCACAATCCGATAGAAAGCGACTCCTAAAGATCCAGCTGAGGATGTCGCCCGAACTGAGGCGACCTTCACGCGACATACCCCTAGTTGGTGATGGTCGTTGAAGATGTGACCACGTCGTTTGGACGGCAACGACTGGACTTTACGAACCCCACTCACGATCGCCTCCGACGACGTGGTGAGTGAACTGCGCGCCGTCGGAGTCACAAGAACGACACGACCAGCACTCGCGCCAACGAAACCAAGCATGAGACCCCCAGTGCGATCCACACGTTCTGCTTAACACAGCTGGCGCTGCTCTCACAAGCAACCTCTGGAAAACGAATGGACTCTAAATACAGGCCAAACCGACTTTAGCTTAGATCTCAACCCCCATCCTGCATTCCCCTTCATATCCGATCGGGCTGTGACGCAGTCGACGTGGCTTTCTGCGCCTTTTCGCGTGGACTGCGTCGCCACAACCGCAAGAACTGCGAGAGAAACCAGTTGCTCCAACATTGGAGTGCCATCATATTCTCCAGCCTCATTCTCAAATTGACCGCGCACGCCACAAGTCGCAGGCGTCTTCGCAAACTCCGAACGACAGACAGATCGCAATGGCAAGCCGCTGCGCGCGCAAGAGCACTAGTCTGCGGGCGGCCAAGCGCTGGCTCGCGGACGAGATGGAGATCATGGAGGCGCTGACCGCCGCACGACGCGTGCGCCCCATCGACACCGTGGCCAGCAAGCAGAAGCTGCGCCTGCTGGGCGAGTTTTTCCCGTCCGTTGCCGTGGACGTACGCCGCGATGTTCTCGTGGCTGCCAACTACCGCGAGGATGTAGCGGCAGCCATGCTGGGCGACCTCACGCGCGAGACTATGGCCTCGCGCGCGCAGGAACCCACGGAGCTGCTGTTTGTAGACCTCCACTCTGACGACGATGCAGCGTCTGAACTCGCGGACGAGGAGGATTGGAGCGAGGTGGCAGCTGCCAACAATGGCACCGATGCGTGGGTCGTGATCCAGGACGACTGGGAGGTCGTCGACAAGGATGGTGAGAAGGTGCGCACCTTCGCCGACGTGCTTTTGACAGCTCCGATGTCGTCGACGGCGGCAGCAACGAGTCCGAAACCGCAGCGGGCACTCCTGTCGCGACTCTCCGTCGTGGAACATGCACCCTGCAGCACAACGTTGAAGAAGTCTGAGAACGACCCGGCGTTACCGATCTACGAACTGGAGCGCGGTGTCAAGTCGTTCGGTGCACGGAAGCGCCACTTACTCAAGCACCATCGGTAGAGCAAACGTTGAATCTCGCTCATCACGCACCGGGATAACAGCGGCAAATTACCCCGGCGTATTTTTATTATTTTGGTGTGGGCTCCACAGTCGACAACACAAGCAGACAACTCGAGATCGACCGCGACCCCAATTGATTTAACAACGACAGCAGTACGGGCGATGAGTGGCCGATGTACCCGCCTCCATCGAAGCTGTCAGTACCATAAACTACCATAAAATACCACCCGAATGGAAATGCTACAACACGTATCGCGTGATTTTCAGCGATCGAGGCAACGAACGAAGTCCGACCCAACACGACGATTGCCTCGTCGAACGAGTGCGCAATCATCGTCCTACTGTTTTCAGATTTGACTTGAAAACCGAAAGGACGTCTTGAATATGCTCCCGTTAGAGTATCGATTTCAACTTGCCGCAATACAGTTCTCTTTGCTATTTACTTAATACAGGGTGCGCGTCGCGTAATCAGCACTTTTCGGATGATAGAAATCCCACTATTTTTCACAGGGTATTCACTTAAACACGTCAAAATGACTGGAAAGTAGAGTTCTGAAATATACAAAACGGAAGGTTATTCTCTATACCCAGTCCGAAGTTTTTTCCGAGCCGTTTTCATCGCCTTCTTCCCCCTAGACGATCATAAATACTCTGGCCACATTTGGCCATCGTTGCTGTCGTCACAACTCGTTACCCGTGATCAGCCATGTTCAAGGTGTACGCAGAGCGCTCGGACCTGCTGCTGGAGGATTGCCGTGCGGGCGCTGGTCCATGGCTGCGACTGACGACCAACTCGTCGACTGGCGGTGTGGACATCGAGGAACTTGCGACCGGCGCAGCGCAGCCCAACGAGGACGCCGCCACTGTGCCCATCCACGCAGTGTACGGCGTGTACACGCTGCTCAGTGGGCCGTACCTGGCGGTGGTGACGGACTCGCGCGTCGTGGGCTCGGGCCCGAACAGCGAGAAGATCTACTGTATCTTGGAGCTAACGCTGCTTCCCGTGAGTGCTGCAGCGCATCAGAGCTTCTTCAAGCACGCGAGCCCTCGCGAAAAACAGGATGAGCGTGAGTACTGCCGCATGCTCACATCGGCGCTGGCTTCGCGCACCTTCTACTTCAGCTACGACCTGGACCTGACGCTGTCAGCCCAGAAACGGGCATCTGCTTCGTCAGCGGCGGCGCAGCGGCAGTCACCACTGTATGCGCGTGCAGAGGAGGATTTCTTCTGGAACAAACCTGTGTTGGGGAAGTTCATTGAACTCGAGCTGGGCGACTGGATCGTACCGGTCATTTCGGGCTTCGTGAAGGTCATTAAAAAGTGTGACGTCAACGGCCAACGCTGCGATATTCTGTTCTTCACTAGAAGGAGTTGGCGACGCGTGGGTACGAGATTCAACGTGCGAGGCGTCGATAAGGATGGATGCGTCGCTAACTTTGCAGAGACCGAGATGCTGCTGGTGAAGCCGTCCAGGGCTGTGTGCTCGTACGTGCAAGTGCGAGGCAGCATCCCGCTGTACTGGGACCAGATGGTCACGCTGAAGTACATGCCGCGTACTCGCTATGCCTTCTCCGGCCACGAGAGCGTCGTGGACTGGAACGAGTTGGCCTTCCGCGCGCACATGGACAACCTCATCCAGCGTTACGGACACATCACGTGTGTGAACCTTATTGACAAGGCTGGTAAGAGTGCGACAGTACGTGACCAAGCTCAGCTCGGATCGGCATTCGGCAAATATGTCAAAAAATACAACCAGTTGTCGAAGTCAGGAGACGGAACGAGTTCGGTCGGATCCTCAGCGGCGCCGCCGATGCCAGCTTCTCCTGCGCTTCATGCCATGTCACCTCGCCAGCACAAGAGCATGTCAATCTCGCTACCGTCTGCACCTGGGTCCAATGGAAGCAATGGATTTGTTCCTTCGAACGGTGGGTCTGCTGCGGGATCTCCTACCAGTGTGTCTACAGCCAGCAACAGTGACAAGGGAGCGGGACCGCCAAGTACTCCATCGTTACAGTCGTCGATGTCCCTTCCCGTGCGAGAGCACCCCGCACTGACGATAGCAGTGCCATCGGCACCAACCTCGATTTCACAGCTTTTTACAGAGCCTGTTGCTTATGTCTGGTTTGATTTCCACCATGAATGTCGTAAGATGGCTTGGCACAATCTGTCTAAGCTCATGACGGAGGTGGAGGAACAGTTTGCGCAGTATGGATGGTTTGAATGTGACGGTGAAGGACGGCTTCTTTCACGCCAACGTGGTGTCTTCCGGGTCAATTGCATGGACAACTTAGATCGTACCAACGTCGTTATGAGCCTCTTCGCACGACGTACGGTACTTATGGCGCTACAACTCTATCCTTTCAATTCTGCTGGAAACGAAGAGGGAAACAGTGTGCTGGATTCACCCTACAACGGCTTTGAGGTCGTGTTCAAGAATGCATGGGCCGACAACGCAGACTATGTCAGCAGAATGTATGCTGGTACTGGAGCGCTTAAGACGGACTTCACACGCACAGGACGACGAACAATCGCAGGTGCCCTGCAAGACGGTGTGAACTCGGTCACTCGCTATTATCTCAATAACTTCTCGGACGGCATTCGCCAGGACTCGTTTGATCTGCTTGTGGGTAATTTCACACCGGATAAGCGGGATGAGTCACCATTTACGTTCCAGCAGCAGCACAGTCTCCTGAACATGATGCTGGAGGCCGCACTCGCTACGCTTGCGGTCATCAGTGTGTCTCTAAGCATGCGTCCGGAGTTACCGGTAATGACACGAGTGCGAGACGGAATTATCGCAACGTTTGCGCTCTTTAGCGTGACGGGATACCTCATCTTAAAAAAGGGGAAGTTTCGTTCCATCGGGCGCCGATACGTTTGCAAGCCAGCGTTCAGCTCCAGCGGCTACATTCGTCGAAAAACGGTGTAGGAAATTGTATTGACGAAGACAAGAAGTGTCTATCATGATGTGGACAGTTGAAAACAATACAGGATAATAAGAAACAGTGACTTTGCTAGACACCCGTTTTGCATAGCCACCCGATATCGTTGACGTGTGCGCTTTTGCCATGAGTCATGGACCATGACTATGAAGGATGAAATTTGCTTGTCAATGCCGTCCCATGAAAATTTGTTGGGAAGTTGCTCTCTTCAGTGTACCACCGTCTACCTTCGCCCTTGCAGTTAACGCCCTTGTAAAAAACGATCTTGGCCCGGAGGTCGAACCTGATTTGACGGAAAATGCTATGTCATTAAACTTCTCCCTCTGAAAATTGTTGGCGTCGAAAAAGTATTGTTTCCCATTAAGACCAAAATTCTTCTACTCGAAGAAACGAACCAGTCATTCGAGCACCGCAAAAAGATAACCACGAGTGACAACATCATTTGGAGATGCACCCCCCCGAAAGTGTCCAACATGTTGCTGTGCGTTACGGGAATGAAAAGAGCAACAAGAAAACTCAAACTTGTTTATCGAACTTCCAATACCACCACCCGATATCAGTTTCTGGTTGCTTAATTGAGGATTGCAGTCATTCGAATCGCAATTTGAGAGCTAAGGTTAAAGCAAAACTGTCACAATAACTACCAGAAAGATTGATCAAATCCATCATGTGGGTGAAATACTACTTGTAGATTGTAGCACAGTCGAACTATTTGACAAGGTTGGCAACAATATGTTGTTGGCAAGGTGGCTACTGCTGCTTCCCATGACTTCCACCCTAGGTTTTGGTGTGTTGTTTAGGAGGGGTGTCACGTATTGTAAATCATTTTTTCACTTCCACGATGTCTTGGAGCAAGGCGACGGCCACCTTCAACTCCCGTTCGCTATGGGAGATCAAGCTCATGTACGCACTCACGAACGCAGGATCGTCTTCTATCTCTAGCTTCCTCACTGTGTATTACCAACACGCAGCGGGGTTCTCCAAGGTCCAGATCGGAATTCTTCAGACGTTGCCTAATTTTTCGTCGGTCGTGGCCCCTCCAGCGTGGGGAGCGGTGGCCGACTACATCCGAGACCAGCGGCGCATCCACGTGTTTTGTATCATTACAGGAACGCTTTGCTACTTTGGGATTCAGTTCTTCTCGTGGTCATTCGGATGGACTGCGTTCACGGTGGTCATGGCTCGCTTCCAGAGGTGTCCGTCGGGGTCCCTACTGGATCACGTAGTGTTGGACGTGCTGGAAAAAGTTGGTGGAGAGTATGGTAAGCAGAGACTCTTTGGCGCAGTTGGATGGGGGATTGGAGCCTACGCCACCGGGTTGATAGTGAAAATGGGTGGTATTTACTGGTCGTTCTGGACGCAGCTTGTCTTGTGGTACTTATCGCTACCTGTCCTGCAAAGGATACCGACGATTAAATACAGTGATGTTGATAGTATGGGCTATACTACATCGGAGAAAGGCGAGGAGGGGGATCGGCGTAGTACGGCACGAGTGACATCGTTCGTAGAGAGTGCGAGGCTTGTGTCGAAGGAGCTAGACGTGTTGGTGCTGCTCGGCGTGGTGTTTCTCATGGGACTAATGTATGGTGTGATTGCCAGCTTTCTCACACTCAACTTGTACAACTTGTCAGGCAGTGATCCTCAGATAGTTGGGATAGCTATCATGTGCCAAACTTCGTCAGAGTTGCCTGCCTTCTTCTTCGCAGATAGGATTATCAAGAAGATCGGGACGGTGAAGGTTTTACTAGTATCCATCCTTGGTTATGCGATCCGCATTGCCTATTACACGATGATGACGGATGCATGGGGTGCGATTCCGTTCGAGTTCCTGCACGGCGTTACGTTCGGGTTGGCTTGGGCAGCATGCACACAGTACATTTATTCGGCATCCCCTCGCGGATGTGCAAGTACAGTCATGGGCATTTTGAATGCGATGCAAAACGGACTTGCTCGTGCGTCAGGGACACTCGTCGGTGGGTACTTCTACGAGCGTTACGGACCACGCACGATGTGGTTGGTCACGGGTCTCGGCGTGCCATTATCTCTGCTGGGGCTTGGCGTGTTTACATACTTGAAGGGCACTAACGACATTGTGCTGGAAAGGATGCCACTTGAAGAAGCTGAGATTTTCACTCCGCACGGAGCTAGCCCGCAACCTATGCAGACAGACGGATACGGTTCATGCAGTGAGTAATGTAGATCTACTAGTGCTTTAACGAAACGTGCACGTTGACTATTGAAGAAGTGTTCACGCCCGAAGTGCAGCGACGCATGACAGAATTGAGTTGGCAGGGTAATAGAGTTCATCAGATGTTGACTCGCACGGACTTGAACGTCATGCAAATCTTGTATGTAGCCACTTTGATTTCAACAAATACTGCCACATCGTGCCATCCCTCCCGTTTTCTTTTGTAAGGTCCTTAGTCGACTGCTAATACGGTAGGGGTGTCGCTTTAACCACCTGAGCCGTGCAGCCAACTGCATCCACGCAATCGAGCCCACCAGCACCTTGCACCGTTGAGCGTTCACACTTTGACATGCCATCTCACAATTTGCTGCTAACTGAGCAAGTCAGATAAATCGTCATACAAATGACAACACCCGAGTCTCCACCGCTCAAACCTGGAGTTTGGCGCCATGACTTGCTGTGGGAGACGAAGCTCATGTACGCGCTGTCGTCGGCAGGTGGCTCTGCCATGTTTAACTTCCTGACAGTCTACTACCAGCACACAGCAGGGTTCTCCAAGGTGCAGATTGGTGTACTGCAGACGCTCCCGAGCTTGGCGTCGATGGTCGCTCCACCGTTCTGGGGTGCAGTGGCTGACCGCATTCGGAACCAGAGACTGGTGCACGTCTTCTGCATCGTCAGCGGCTCGATACTATGGTTCTCACTGCAGTTTTTCGCGTGGTCGTTCGAGTGGACCATTATCATGGTCATGCTGGCCCAGTTCCAACGCAGTCCAGGTGCCTCACTACTCGACCACGCGGTGCTCAACATGCTTGGAAAAGTTGGAGGCGAATACGGGAAGCAACGTTTGTTTGGTGCGGTGGGTTTCGGTATCGGTGCCTACGTGACAGGCCTGGCCGTCGCTGTTGGTGGTATCTACTGGTCCTTTGGGATGAGCTTTATGCTGTGTATGTCGTCGCTATTGGTGCTTCGGCTGATTCCACCTGTGCGATTCGGTGATGACGGGTACACAGCGCTGGAATCGGGCGAAAACACAGAGGGCACACCTGAACTGGAAGCACCAGCATCCTTTATGGAAAACATTCGGCTGGTTGTGAATGAGTTTGACGTGCTAGTGCTGCTCGGTGTTGTGTTCCTGATGGGCTTGATGTACGGAGTGCTGTCAAGCTTCCTCACGCTCAACCTGTACAATCTCTCAGGCGATGATGCCAAGATCGTGGGAGTCGCCATTATGTGTGAGACTGCGTCCGAGTTACCGGCCTTCTTCTTCTCGCACAAAATCATCAAGACGATCGGTACCGTGAACGTGCTGCTCGTGTCCATCGCTGGATATGCACTTCGCATCTCATACTACGCCGTCATGGCAGATCCGTGGAGTGCCATTCCTTTTGAGTTTTTGCATGGCATCACCTTCGGACTGGCATGGTCCGCAGTCACATAGTACATCTATTCAGCGACACCTAACGGATGTGAAGGGACAGTCATGGGCGTGTTGAACGCGATTCAGAACGGGCTAGCACGCGCTACGGGTACGCTTGTCGGTGGCTACTTCTACGAGAACTACGGTCCACGGGTCATGTGGTTGGTGACCGACTTGGGTGTTCCGCTTTCGCTTATTGGTGTTGGCATCTTCGCTTACTGTAAGAACGCAAATGAAAGTGTTCACGAGGACGTGTTGGAGGAGGCCGAACTGTTTTCTCCGCACGCTGCAGACCCACAAGCACTAAAAGGAGGTCAACTACCTTATGATGCCATTGAGTAAATTGGCTGCAGTTTTCTGTAAACAATCCTACCCCTACCCCTCCTCTTTATCTTTAGATTACTATCAAAACGTAAAACCAAATTGAGGGTGTGTCACCTCTGGTATTTTCGCAGGTGCTAGAAGCTCGACGTGACCTCTTGACCAGCCGTCGAGTAGCAGATTGAGCATGGCGATACCCATGCCCAAGCAACTGACGCAACCAAGTGCGTGCCATCGCTTACTATGGGAGCCCAAGCTCCTGTACGCGCTCAACTCGGCGTGGGGATCCACGACCGGCAACTATTTGCCCGTCTACTACCAGCACATGGCAGGATTCTCAAAGATGCAGATCGGACTCCTACAGACATTGCCTAGTATTGCCGCCATCGTGTGTCCGCCGTTCTGGGGAGGTGTGGCTGACCGCATCCGGAACCAGCGGCTGGTGCATGTGTTTTGCATCGTCAGTGGCGCTTTGCTGCAGTTCTCGACCCGATACTTCTACTGGTCACTGGGTTGGACCGTGTTCATGGTTCTCATTAGCCAGATCCAGAGTTGCCCCGCCAGTTCATTACTAGATCACACAGTGCTCAATTTGTTGGCAAAAGTAGGTGGAGAGTACGGACGACAGCGACTTTTTGGAGCAGTCGGGTGGGGCATTGGAACCTACTTGACTGGTGTCGCGGTGGCCCTAGGAGGGATCTTGTGGTCATTTGACTTGTGTCTTGTCGTGGGTCTCTCGACGCTACTGGTGTTGCGACTAATCCCACCTGTAAAATATGACGTAAAATATGACGAAGAATACACTGTGCTTAAGACTGGAGATGAATTGCTCAGGCTGCACCATCTTTTCTGGAAGCAGCTCGCCTAATTTCAAAGAAACTGGACGTTCTGGTGCTCCTGGGTGTGGTTTTTATCATGGGAAACATGCATGGAGTGTTCAGTAGTTTTCTTCAGCTTAACTTGTACAACCTCGCCGGGGACAACCCGCATATTATTGGAGTAGCTATCTTGTGCGAAACTTCGTCCGAGTTACCTGCGTTCTTCTTCGCTGACAGAATTATCAAGAAAATTGGTACGGTAAACGTGTTGCTGGTGTCTCTAACGGGCTATACGCTGCGAATTTCGTACTATGCGCTGATGACAAACGCATGGGGTGCGATTCCGTTCGAATTCCTGCATGGTATCACCTTTGGATTAACATGGGCAGCCTGCACGCAATACGTGTTTTCGGCAGCCCCTCGTGGGTGTGAGGAAACTATCATGGGTGTATTGAGTGCGGTTTAAAATGGTTTGGCCAGAGCGTCAGGTACGCTTATAGGTGGTTATTTCTATGAAGAGTATGGTGCTCGCGCGATGTGGTCCGTCACGGGGTTCGGCGTACCTATTTCGTTGATTAGCGTTGCTTTGTTTGCATATCTGAAAGATGATGAAGGCGTCGAGGTGTCAGAAGAGGAACTCTCGCAAGAGCGAGCTGCGCTATTCTCTCCGCACCGAGGAGACCCACAATGGTTGACATCTCCGGTGCATCCGCAAGGGTTAAACTCTTCCAAGCATCTTACATACGACACACTTCAGTAGACGAGATGGTCATAGAAGACATCTTGTATTTGAATAGAGGTTTCGAAAGTGTCCAAATCCAAATCCAATATGGTAGCGTCGATTTCAAGATCAGCGCAATGCAAACCCTCAGTTTTGGTCGCAAAAGTTGCCACTGTCACCAACGTGTCATTTAGTATGCAACAACCTGCATACAGCTGGAGTCTCACCAACCACTCTCAAGCAAAGACTCAAAAGTACCGTTCAGTAGGGGCATCTGACCGCCACTACTAGTCAGCGCATTTCTTGATACTTCTGGTAGTTGCTCCCACGCAATGAGATCTTGATACCCGCCGGTATCTTCGGTTAGATGTAGCTCCGTGTTACCCTCGAAAAATCTGTATTTGTAAAGGCATTTAACACTTGAGCCGTCAATGTACTTCGGGTCGACAGGAGCATACTTCATGAGTTTGTTCTCTTGGTGGATTGTTGCACCTAGAATCGTCGGGTTATCGAGGCTCGGGTTGTTGATCCAGACAATTACAAACTCCCAGTCGTGTGAGAGTTCCAATCCCCACTTAGCCCCTTTGGGAAAATACCAAGCATACATTATAGCCCAAACATCGCCGTGCCACGCAGACCGGGAGTAAATCTGTGAGCCCAAGTCAGATCCCTTACACCCAGTCATAAAGGTAGAGGGTTCCATACCAGCGCTTGTAAATCCATTCGAAGCCACTGCAGGATAAGGATGGCATGCGCGGGTGATTTTAAGCTGTGGCTTGAACCTAACGGCAGCTCTTTCAGAAGCTGTCACAGGTGTAGGCTGAGCAAATGGTTTCACCTTGTCTGCGTCGTATGTAGATGCATCAATCTTGGTAGTCGCGAAGAGCAACACGATAACAGCACTAAGAAAGGTCTTTGCGTTCATTATTCTGTTCGTCTTAAACGCGTGAATTTAATGAGAAATATTGAGGAATGAGCTCGGGAGGTCCCAAACGAGTCATCTGCGTAGGGCATTACGAAGTAATATGTAACGGGAGTATACAAATCAACGAGGACGCAAAACTAGCAATCTTGGCGAAATCAAACCAGACAAGAACTATGTGCAGGCTGTATCTCGCCATTTCGTATTATCAATCTTAAATTACTACGTTCTGGTAGCAGGGTACTATAAGTATATGCGCTCGCTATGTAGGAACGAATACAAGAATTAAGTGTTACTTTTTTTCTTTAAAAATTATTACCAGTACCCATGGATGAACTTTGCGAATGTAAAGTAGCCCAGCCGGCATGTACCAGGATAAGCATACAATTGCAAACAGCCATTACACTTGTACTAGTATCGATTAGAAAAACTGTCAGCTTAATTAATACTGCAATTTCGAATCCTAGATACCTGTTTAAAAACAAGCTCCTTTTCAGTAGTATGTTACACATTATAAATCTTTAACGTAGCAAATTGTAAAGCCTAGTGGTCTACCACAAAGTTACCTAAGCACAGGGTCAATCGGATAGCTGGAAGATTTTGTTGAAAGCTTCACTCTTCACTTCAAGAATGACAAGGCTACTGATCCTGCAGTGATTCTTCTTCATGAATACCTTACTTAACGCCACTAAATTATTGCCAAGCAGCGAATCTTTACGGGGCTTATTGTAGTGGGACCACTGATAGCTCCTTACTCAATTTTATAGTTTTGTACCGCACCCTATGCATTTTTCAACCCCTACTACGAACACACATTTAGGTAAAACTGTATTCGTTTCGATTTTGCTGTGATTGTTGTTTTAGGGTCGTGTGCGATTTGCATTTTGAATCCGCACATCCGACCGTATAGAATGAATTCGACGAAACGATACAGTGTAGCAAATTCATTGCATCTACCCAGGTCGCTTGGACCGTAATGTTGCCTTACCTGCAGAGTTCACTTCACATCTTTCTTCACCACAAACACTCCGCAACTCCAACAGCTCACAAAATTCGATGAATATTTACGTGAATCTGATTGTTGCTGTGCTGCCGCTCACAATAACTCAAGTTCAGAGTGCTAGTCTCGAAGCTGATAAAGTTCGACCGTTTCCTCAGCCTGAGCCTGTCACAATCGCAGAGAAGGCTGCAGTCACGTTCAAGCCGCAGCTCAAGCTCTCCGGTTCATGTCACCCCTATCCAGCAGTTGACGCAAATGGCGACATCAGTGCTGGCATTGAGCCCATGTCGACGTTCTTAAATGATTGCGGGGGGTCCGAATTGGGTTCTCAGGTTTACGTTCGATCTGCCTGGTATAATGACGTATGGGCAATTACATATGCGTGGTATTTCCCCATAGGGTTTAGCTACGGAATGGGGCATTCTTCGACGTGGGAGTTTGCTATCATCTGGATCGACGACCCTGTTCAAGATAAGCCAACAATTAAGGGTGCCACCCTCACATCAGATGAGGATACTCTGGAAAAGCATGCTCCTGTGGACTCCAAATATCTCGACGGCAATAGCTTCAGAATCAAGCATGACTACAAATTTTTCATGGGAGAGACTTTGCTAACCGCGACAAAGAAGAAAGGTGGTTTCCAGGACCTCATCACATGTGAACAGCTTCCTGATGAAGCGAGGGCGGCTCTGAACAGCAGCTTTGGTTACATGCCACTGGCTGATAGTGAGTTTAATAACACTCTCGCGAATGGGTGGCCATTGTAGACGTCACGTTTGCAAAGCTGTAATCAACATAATTCTTTACCGAAGGTTGAGACTACTCTTTGTCATCTGTTGCGGCTCATCATTCAACTCGCTCTGCAGGTTGTGATCTTTGGCGCGCACAAGTGGCTGGACAACATCCATAAATCCACTTCGAGTTTTCATGGACCTCCCGACGAGAACGATTCCGTACTTGAGGTACGAAGCGGGTAGCAACAACAGTTGACCTTCGGTCATCTTTTCTAAAACCCACGAACGTCGCACCATACTGCGTGCACGAATTGGGATATCTACTACATCCTCAATTGGAAGACGATTGTTGGAGGGAGATGCTGATTCAGCGGAGGCTGTAGAGTGCACTGAACCAGATGGTTCTGAGCACATCAAAACATCAGCACTGCTACTCGTCAGGTCATTACGAGAAGACTCTTGCAACACAGCACTTGGTTGCACCATGGAAATTGGCATGTCAGTAGACTGCACCAAACTTTGAGAGGTCATTGTTTTTCCAACACGAAATCGTGAAACCACAAAAACTCCTACAACTACCACAACGACTTCTATGAAGATCATGAGCGGGTAATAAATGTCGAATGGCACAATTGAAGAGTATTTATGCAAGTCAAATGCGTTTGCAATTGCAGTGACACTTTCAAATGAAGTATGATCGATTAATCGCTGCCAGTCATGATGGTGTGATGCAGTAAAAGTCCGGGATCCCATCCAAGGAATTCCAGCGATAGCGACAGCTACACCAGCGCCCGTTATTTCCAGAGGACTTATATACGTTTGTCGAGCAATACCTAACGCACGCTTTTCGTCGAAGGAGACAATCATATGCCAAATGATGTTGACACACACAACCACTAGGTCACAAACTCGAATCATCGTCAAAAACGCGTAAATATCGCCAATATCAAAACTTCTATCACTCCATAGTGTTACGCTAGGAATTACAAGCATCCACGTTAGGAGTCTGGAGATAACTGTGAGAAATGCAACAGGAGTGCTCCACAACAAACCAATTTGCAGCACACGAGCGTAGTCTTCGACTCCATAACCCATTTTTATCGTCCTTGCGGACGATGTTTGGTACTCAGACGCTACCAACGGTTTCCATAAAGGCCACAACATGAATCGAGCAACCTCCACGACTCCGTAAATATTAAGCATCACCAACGTGAGATCTATCAGAATCATCAACGTGTACAGTGCCCCAGAAGCGGAGAAATTAAGCATTGATGTGTGCTCAAGTACACGCTTAACATCGGAACCAGACGCTGGGTTTCGTATTGTAAATATGCTTTGGCGATTTTCACGTATGAGGAACTTCATCCCCATTATGCTGACAGTGTGTGAGGTTAACCAGCTTTTATCTCGGAGAAATTGCTTAAACATTGGAGTATCGCCTCCTATAAAGGCACTCCGATAGAAGTTAGGGCTGCTGCATCCAAATATCGTAGAAGTATATCTTCCAGGTCCTTTGATAATGAATCCTTCCACACAAACAATTGCCGAAACAGGTGCACTTTTGCTGATGACTTCGAGTAGTTCAATAATTTCTGTCTCTGCTTCGCTTCCAGATCTGGCAATATATGACTCTTGGGGCGTGCTTCCCGTTACGATCTTAGACTGCTCCGCAATCGAGGTCTCGATTGTAACTTCGTTCAGTAGATTGTAGCGCTCGCGGAAGTGAGTAACAATCGATGAGTGACAGATTGGAGGCTTCCTATGCTTATAGAGAAGTTCACACGCCGCCCATGCCATAGAGTCAACTCGAATGCTGCTTGTGAGTAAAAGTTCCGTTGCTCGGATAGCACCGCTGTCAGTTCCGATCATGCAATCCCTTCCGACGACGTAACGGAAGCCGCGGACCTCGTCTTGTTCGGTTAACGGCGTGAGAGTCTCGCATTTCTCTAAGAAGGAACTCCATCCGGATGCTCGCTGCGACTGTTGATCCACGTAAGAAAATGCAGTTGTAGGCTGCAATGGGGCAGCGTCCATTGGCAGGTATTTCGTCTCGACAGTCGAAAACACAAAGGCGTCGCGCGGTCCCACCCATCGCAGCTTGAACCACAGATCGCGCACGTCCAGCAGCAAGAACAGACTAACCAAAGCGACATCAACTAAGAGTGGCAGCCAGCGCGGAGAGTGTGGCGACGGCGACGATCTCGGTCAAGTGCCATCTCGAACTTCTCGAAGAGCTTTTGCGCTCGAAACGACGCGTGGCGACGGCGACGATCTCGGTCATGTGCCATCTCGAACTTTTCGAAGAGCTTTTGCGCTCGAAACGACTTTGACGAGTACAATAGCCGTTTACCCCATAACAAAGTGAAAAAAGCGACATAGTAGCTTCTCGAATAGATCCGAAGCTACGTCAGTGGGGCGAGTTGATTACGAATCACTAATTGGTCAAAAACCTGTCTCAAGCGCTTCTCAAATAGATCCGAAGCTACGTCAGTGGGGCAGAATTGAATTCGCTCGACCGAGTGCAAGTGTCTAAGCCAGCGTACACACGATGGAGCTGGACCTGAACTCGCGCAACGCCAAGTGGAACCGCGAACAGACCAAGCACCGCGAACAGGCCAAGCGCAAGATCGAGATGGAGCGTCGCAAGCGCGTGGCGGCCGCTAAGGCTCGGGAGGAACTGGAGAAGCTGCAGCAGCAGAAGCGCGTGGAGCGCATCGCGGAGCTGGAGCGGAAAGAACAGCAGGCACTGGAGGAGCAGCGGCTTACGGGCGGCATCAAGTACCTGCAGCAGCTGAGACCTGTCCCCACCACGGGGGACGGAGACAAGATTACACTGCCAGTGTCTGCGCTGGAGGAGCTCAACCCACAGAACGCGCTGGAGCTCGGCGTGTTCACGTTCGAGCTGTCGTTTGATGAGGAACAAGTCGCAACAAAGGACGGAGAGGTGGTCACTGTTAAGAAACTGACGCACGCCGGTGTGCTGGAGTTCGTAGCAGACGAAGGGACTGTGGGTCTTCCACCCAAGGTCGCTACGTCATTGTTCAGCCAAGCCAAGCAACTACCGAACAGCATCCAGGTGCGCTTCGTGCGACTGGAGAAGGGGAAGTTCGCGAGTCTTCAGCCGCGAGGAGAAGGGTTTGGCGAACGTCAAATCGATTTTAAGCACATGCTCGAACGCTCGCTGAAAGGACACACGACACTGACCGAGGGTGACGTGCTGTTCGTTCGACATGGAAGAGAGACGTTTGAAGTACTTGTTGCAGGACTCAAACCGGAGCGAGCTGTCAACATCCTTAACACAGACCTCGAGGTGGATATGATCCCATGCGAAGCGGTGTTCAAGGCGAAGGAGGCCGAGAAAAGATTGGAAGAGGAGGCGGCGCGCGCTTTGGCTCTGGCGAAAGAAAAAGAGCAATGGAAAGCGAACAAAATGGAAGGTTTGGCACCAGAACCCCCTACCGATGAGCGTTTGCAAGTGAAAATGGTGTTAAGGATGCCGGAAGGACAATCGATGCGTCGATTCTTGCACTCGTCGCCGTTGCGAAACGTGTTTGATTTCGTCGAGGCACTTACAGGTGAAGTAGCACAGAATTTCCAGTTGGCGGCTACATATCCTCGTAGACTTTTTAGTGTCGATGTTGCCGAGAAGTCGTTGCAAGAACTCGGTCTCGATGGCCGTCAAGAAGCTCTTTTTGTTGAGAAACTGGTTGCAGACACAGCTACGTCTGAGGTTGCTGTCACCAACGAGGTAAACGTAGACCAGGTCGCAGTAGCTCGGCTGCGAACTCAACTACCTGGAGTATGGGAAGAAGCTCGACAGACGCTGGAGAAGTGGCTTGACGAAAGCATGCATTCAACTGCCGTTCCTGCAATTCACGCCATGGAGCCTGTCATACCTGTCGCGCAGTCGTCAGACCAACAGACTAAGTGGCAGGCACAGCTGAACGAACTGGAGGAGATGGGTTTCATGAATCGGTCACTGAACATTGAGGTGCTGGAGCGATATCAAGGTCGATTGTTGCGCGTGGTCAATTTCCTGTCCGAAATGGGTTCTTCTGCTGAAGGTGCTGATAACGGAGTTACCGTAATGGAAGATTGAGCACAAAACTGACACAGTAGACCTAATACGTACAATTAAGCCAAACAACAATGCAAGTTTGATCTCGTTCAGTATTGATGTCCTCTTACCCAAGGAAACCAACGCGCTCCAACCTGTGTCCGGCCTTGGTGTCTCTACTCCTCTGCTCGCGCAGAGCTCCTTGAAGCAGTTTAAATAGATCTTTCGACCGTGCGCACGCCTCGTCGATCATCTGCTGCATCTCCTCCATCTCGATGGCACCAGTGCCACTCTTCTGGACACCACAGACGCTCCCCTCGGGGTTGACGGCCACACTCATTTGCGCCGTCGTGCACAGCTCCTCCTCCTGCAACGGATCCGTGATAAAGTAGTCGCCGATTTTGCTAAGTGTCACGCAAATGGGCCATTGATGAGCCATCATGAGCTTGCCAGCAGCAGGGTCCGTGTCCACCTCAATAGTCTTGTCCTCACCCTCGACGCCCACGAGACGCACGGACGGAAAGACCGTGTCGTTGAGTGCCGCGTAGATGGCCATGGAAATTACATCCGGCAGGTTACCGCTAGACTCGAACACCATCACGTCAATGCTGATGGACCAGACGCTCTCGCCTGGAACGATGCAGTACTTTTCCAGCTCGGCACTAGGGCATGAACACAGCAGCCGTGTCATGAGCTGTGACAGTTCCACATTGAGCTCTTCTACGGCACGACCATAGAGTTTAGCCGAGACGGACGGACAGCAGGACACAGCGACCTGGACGATACCAGCGTTAGGAGCTTCGGGGAGAGGAGACACCACCTCCAACTTGACAGAGGCCAACACATCGGTGCCCGACGCCTCCAGGGATGCGCGAGCTGAGCCGTTGGACTGCGCGAGAAGAGAAGTCTCCAGTGACAGACTACGGTACGAGAGACGGTCGCGGCCATCCGCGCGCACATCGGCAGCGACACCTTCGACGATGTACTTCTTCTCGGACGCGCTCACCTTCAGCATGGACAATACTTATTGGCTGCGATTGAATGGAGAGTATTGCGTACCGAAAGAATACAGTTTAAGCACAGTTTCGCTTACAAAACACACTTAGAGAGAGGCGAATTACACATTTATAGAGCTAACTTCAACATTGATTCAGCTCTGCCACGCCTGAGCAATACCGTCGTACGCAGCCTTGCGCACCAGTGGCGTGTTCTTGCCCTTTGGCTGATACCACGGCAGCGGCGCTGACGAGGTGAGCCACGTGTAGGTGTCCACGAAGTCCCAAATCGTCACACCCACGCACTTCGACAGTTTTTTGCAGGTCACCACTGCGGTTTTGTAGACACTCCGCTGCTTGCTTTGCTCAGACGTGGAAGGCGATGTGGAACTCGTTTTGACATCCAGCTCAGTGAGAGCGACGTCGAGCTTGAGAACTTCGAAGCGACGCATGTTGGAGATCTGGTCCGCCGCTGAGGTTGTGTCGGAGTAGCTCAAGTGCGATTGGAAGCCCACTCCGTTGATTTCAATGCCCGACTTGATCAAAGATTTAATCATATTCAGCACGGCAGTCGACTTGGTGTTGACGGTGTTAGTGTTATAGTCGTTGTAGTAGAGCTTCGTCTTGAGACCAAGTGATTTCTTGACAGCGCTGGCGGTCTTGAAAGCAGTGGAAATGTACTCTGTACCAGTCTTCGTGTACCAGAACGATTTACGGTACGACCCGTCGTCGCCCATGGCCTCATTCACGACGTCCCACGCGTAGCATGAGTCGCCAAAGTGTGTCATAACCTTGGTGATGTGGTTCGTCAGGACCTTGAGCAAGTCAGCCTTACCGAGATTTTACACCCACGACGGAATCTGCTGGTGCTGTAGAGGTTTGTCAGTACTCATGACTCAAACTAAAGAAAGCAGTCTAGACGACTTGACTTACCCAAACAAGGGTGTGGTAGCGAACTTTGGCACCGGACGCCTTGGCGAGAGCTACAATCTGATCACCTTTCGCGAACGAAAACGAGTTTTGCAAAGGCTCGGTTGCATCCCACTGCAAATTGACAATGTAGGTGAGAACAAACAACACAAAGTTACAACAACGACTCATCTCATACCTTCATGACGTTGCTCGGTGTGATCATACCAAACTCGCTGATGTTTTTGAGTTGGTTGACGTAGTAGGGATCATTCAGCTCTCCGATGTCGGTGGCCGTGCCCATATATCTACCGGTAGCCTTAGCTAGGTCGTGTAAGCCCGTGGCACTAGAGTACGTGGACTTGACGATGGAATCGCCTCTGACTACTGCCAACGAAAGCAGACTGGAGATAAGGGAAAAACTGAACTTCATCGTTGACGGAGACTAACGTGGCAAAATGAAGAATGTGATCCTGAACTGCGAGCAGCTTTGTGAGCTCAATGACATCATGTAGTCTTGCAGTGGCGATCAAGCGACGACCACATTTTTACTGTTCGCATGAATAGAAACTGCAATAAGAGTGGCTGGTCAAATGAGCCAGGTCTTTCGCGCTTGTAATGCTGGAAATCCCTCAAGACATCACTGTCATCTTAAAAAGAAGTGTCATGCTCACAGGTGTTTCTGCCGGGTGTATGCCTCGGACCATGTTGCTGACAAGCAAAATTGTGATGTCGTGCACGTTTTTGAATTCCTACTTTCCTAGAGCGTATCAACACGATTGGCGAGCTACTACAACAATGCAAATAGCACGTCAAATCATGGGACCACAGGACTTGGTGAGCTTTACGCCAACGATGGCTTGTATTCGCACTAGATGTAGATCTGCCTACTAACTAGTCTTCCTATCTGTAATGTCTCGAATACGAGTCTTCCCTGCGGTCGTTGTATCCCCCACCGTAGTAATCGCGTCCTTCATAGCGATTCATTTCACTCGAATACATGGGTCGCCCGTGGCCGTCGCTATCGTAGTCATGAACAGGATTATGTTCCCGCAAGTGACGCTGCTTAACGCACGAACCATTCCATGCATCACAACGATCGCTCCTACCCCAAGGTAACGGCCGCGGTCGCGACCTTGATCTTGACCGTTGCCTGCTGGGACCACGATCATAGTGCTGTGTGTACGGACGGTCATGGTAATCCTCCTGTCGCTGGTGACATTGCATATCGTGCGGCTGTCGCCAACCCCGAGGAGAAGATCGACTACTCTGCCTTCTTCCTCTGTCCTTGCTTCGATCTATAGTTTCTGCCACAGACACGGTGCTGCTTTCAATTTCACCATCTTCTTGCTCTTCTTCGCCACTTTCAAGATTCTGTTCATGGTGAACTTTGCTTTGAGTTGTTGTACGCGGAGAAGAAGGCGCCGTCGGAAGTGTACTTCTCTGCTGTGCATTTGCTTCGGTGTCTCCATTTCTATCGCTCTTGTTCATGGCGTTCGAGCTTTGATGTTCAACATTACCAACTTCTTTATCAGTCGGGAAGGGTTCACGAGTACGCACTGCTGGTTCATTCTTAGGGTGCTCTGACAAGAAGACGTTGTTAGTCCGAAACTCATGGTTTCCGGCGTCACTTTTACCTCCTGCTGTTGGAGCGCACGCCTCGTCAGGAACCCGCTTGAGTCTGGACCGCGACCTACTCCTCGATCTTGATCTACGCCCAACAACAGTGGGACCATAATTGTCCTCTTGTCCATTTCGCTGTGCTGAAGGTGCACGGTCATATCTCGAGTAGCGGCTTGTGATCCATTGATGCTCTCGTTGCCAGCGTGGAGTACTACGTGCACTGTCATATCGTGATGACAGCGGAGATGCTTTTGGGGGACTCCGCTCACTCGAGCTCGATCGCTTCGGTGCGCAACGAGATCCGATTCCTTTAGCTGAAAAGTGGTTCCGACTGCTCCCCACGCGTGAATTGTATTCATTTTTGAGCTCCAAAGGATTTCCGCTGTCATCGCGAAATACATGCGCAGCTCGCTCGGCGTCCTCACGGTTATTATAGTGCAAGTACACGGCGCCTGGTTGGTTTCTCATGATATTTTGCCAATTTTCTCGGGGTATTTCACAGCGTGGAACAGTTTTCTTGAACGTGTAGCGTTTGCTCAGTGTGGCAGCAAATTCCTCCCGGTCACGGTCCTGGTTGAATCGGATACCTGTGGACTTTCGCTCAAACCGTACGCTTCGTAAGATCAATGTAACCCGACCGCGCAGATACTGCGGTACAAACGTCGACCCGTACATTCGACGTTGGTAAATCTCCCTATCTTCAGGTCGCTCAAACCGCAGTTCCTCGTAACAGTTCATCATTCGACCCTCGACGCCACCACAATTGTCTACTGTTGAACTAGCCTTTCCTTTAGCTGTCGGTGTACATTGCGAAACACCAAAAAAGGAGGTGTTAAACGAATCCTTGCTCGAAGTCATCTCGCTCTTCGTAGCGCAGCTCAGGCGTGGAATCAAATCGGATAGCACATTGCCATAAACATCACAAACATCGTAATTCGTCATGCGTACAGCTGACACCTTATCATCAATCGATGACAGCAGAACCGTCGATTCTGCCGCTGCCAAGAAGATTGAGTTACGTTTACGTGCCAGACGCATGAAGGCTCGGTCTTGAGTTGATAACATTGAGCTTTTCACGGGTACCAGACTCTTTGTCCTCTTTTGCTGTGGACGAATTGGGTCGCGACTTGAGAGCTGCGAATTCTGCGGGTCTGGCTCGAGCGATGACATCGGTTTTATGCTAGCGGGAATATGCACTCCTAAGGACTTTTGATCACTATGAGGTCCAGCAGAAATGGATCGTCTTTCATCTTTTCCATCCGCAATTTTGACAGATCGCTTGGGGATAACAAACGATGTAGTGCTTGTTGCAGTACAACTATCTCCAATTGACTTTCTCGGAATTGGAGCCGTGTCCAAAAGCATGTCTTTTTTCACGTCACTGATCTCCTTGTCTGCTTTATTGCGCTGTTCCACTGAATTAGGAGCCGATTTTTTTACAAACGCAGGAGAGTCAACTTGGCCTTCTTCAATGGCATCCACATTTTTGGTTTTGCCTCGGCACGACTTGTTATTTTGTGATGGCATATACCTACCGTCAGACACGCGAATAGTGTTGGTGTCGTTGGATGATGCACATGCGAATATATCAACTTCATGCCGACCTTTAGTAATAATCACAGATTTTCCACCAGCAAATTGATGTTCACTCATCTTGCTAGAGGTCTGAACGTGTGACATACCATTTCCAGCAGCACTTTCAGAACCCCATTTTAAATGCTTTCTCTTTTGCCGTTTTTGATTCCCTTCATCTCGATAATCGGCCTCTAGGCCATGACACACTTCGTTCTTTCCAAGTTCTCGTTTCTCCACGTCAAAATTGACCGACTGGGGGAGTTTCAAAGATAATCCAATTGAGGAATTCAAACCAACTCCAAGTTGTTTCTTGTCTTTGATTGAAGCACTACGCTGGCGTGCAAACATCAGTCTTTGTTCCTGCGATTCTTCACTTGACTGTGGTAGTGGGCGGGTTTTACCATTTTCTTTGGCTTCTGAGTCTAAATCAGCCGGTGTAGGAGGTTTGTGTGTCTTTCGCATCTGCATGCGCTGGTTGCGCTTTAGCCTAGATGCCTCAGACAACTCTTGCCGCTTCATCTTCCAAGCAGTCAGTCGTCCATGCTCACCAGTTGCCTCACGACGGGCTCGTAGTTTCTTCATACGTCGCTGCCGATGTGCTGCGGCTTTAGCCTTGGCAGGTTCTACCGTATTCTTTAAGTACAGTTCATCCTTCTCTCTCTCCTTGACTACAGACTCGACATGAGGTCGTTTATGCTGTATCATCTTGCCAGCCTTAAACTCCAGCCTTCTTGGATGCTTCTGCTTGTTATCTGCATCCCTCACATCCGCCGAAGATGCTGTGTGCTTCTCTCCTATAATGTACTTGAGTAAATGTCCACTTTCGCTCCGCCGGCGGGTTGAAAAATTCCCCGGTGTGTCCTCCTCATCAGCACCCCCAATGGCCTCATACCGCTCTTTCTTGGCGCGCATATCACCGCCTTGATGCTGCTTCCTGG
This sequence comes from Phytophthora litchii, assembly GCA_002812785.1. Lineage (NCBI taxonomy): Eukaryota > Oomycota > Peronosporomycetes > Peronosporales > Peronosporaceae > Phytophthora > Phytophthora litchii. The sequence continues at coordinate 299 of PCFV01000062.1, read as the reverse complement.
TACCCGTCAATGGATCGTTCATCGTGTTAATTCCTGCTCTGATAGGAGCCGGCCTAGCGATTTTCTCGAGTTTTTTATCAGGCTTTACATCTAACTTCTGCTCCTTTGGCTGAGGTGTGGCGTCCGATGAGTCTCCGTCATCATCTAGTAGACCTTTTAACCAGTTCATCTTCTTGCACGGAGCGTTGCCGTTCATGCTCATTGCGCGTGTGCGACCTACCAAGTTTACACTGGTGGTTGCACGAATGTTACTTGTGTGAAGTGTTTTCAAAAATTCTCTGGGTCAAATTCTGCGCAGG